>JAABKJ010075445.1:121487089-121789700 GCA_011634705.1 Andricus grossulariae | reverse complement strand
TACAAAACGTATTATATTAAACTTAATATTGTATCGACATCAATTTCAATTAAAACAAATTATTCTTCCATTATTTTTCTATTTTGGTGCAAAATTACCCTATTTGCATAAATGAATAAATGAATGAATCATTTTGGATTTAATAAACACTGTTCTTTATTTTTAATTAGATAAAGGGTAGAAAAAACAATTTTTTGTTGAGATAATTTAATAGGTTTCAAAAATTATTAAAAAATTTTCGCACTGGTTATACCGATTTTAAATACTTCCGGAGATTTCAACGAATTCACAAAGATTTCAAAAAATTCAAGGATTTCAAATATTTTACAAAAAGTTTGAAAGTGTCAGCAGAAATTTCAAGATTTCACAAAGATTTCGAAGATTTCAAGGTTTTCAACGATTTCAAGGATTTCAAAAACTTTCAAAGATTTCACAGAAAATTCAATATTTCAACGAATTCACAAATATTTCAAGGATTTAAAATATTTTACAACAATCTTGAAAAATTTCACAGAAATTTCAAGATTTCACAAAGATTTTAAATACTTCAGAAGATTTCAACAAATTCATAAAGGTTTCAAAGATGTCAAGGATGTCAAGGATTTCAAATATTTTACAAAAATTTGGAATGATTTCACAGAAATTTCAAGATTTCACCAATATTTTGAACACTTGAGAATATTTTAACGAATTCACAAAGTTGTAAGGATTTCGCAGAAATTTCAAGATTTCACAAAGATTTCGAAGACTTCAAGGATTTCAAGGATTTCAAATATTTTGAAAGATTTTACAGAAATTTAAAAGATTTCAAGGATTCTAAATATTTTACAAAAATTTTAAAATATTTCACAGAAATTTGAAGATTTCACAAAGATTTTAAATACTTTAGAAAATTTCAAAGAATTCATCAAGATTTCAAATATTTTAAGGATTTCGACGATTTCAAGCATTTTAAATATGTTACAAAAATGTTGAAAAATTTCACAGAAATTTCAAGATTTCACAGAGCTTTTAAATACTTCATGCGATTTTAACGAATTCACAAAGATTTCAAAGATTTCAAGGATTTCAAATATTTTACAAAAAGTTTAAAAGTGTCCGCAGGAATTTCAAGATTTCACAAAGATTTCGAAGATTTCAAGGTTTTCGAGGGTTTCAAGGATTTCAAATATTTTGAAAGATTTTACAGACATTCAAGATTTCACAAAGATTTTAAATACTTCAGGAGATTTCAACGAATTCACAAAGATTTCAAAGAATTCAAGGATTTCAAATATTTTACAAAAAGTTTGAAAGTTTCGGCAGGAATTTCAAGATTTCACAAAGATTTCGAAGATTTCAAGGTTTTAAAGGACTTCAAGGATTTCAAAAACTTTCAAAGATTTCACAGAAAATTCAAGATTTCACAAAGATTTTAAATACTTCAGAAGATTTCAACGAATTCACAAATATTTCAAGGATTTCAAATGTTTTACAACAATTTTGAAATATTTCACAGAAATTTCAATATTTCACAAAGATTTTAAATACTTCAGAAGATTTCAACAAATTCATAAAGGTTTCAAAGATGTCAAGGATGTCAAAGATTGTGAATATTTTACAAACATTTGGAATGATTTCACAGAAATTTCAAGATTTCACCAAGATTTTAAATACTTCAGAAGATTTCAATGAATTCACAAATACTTCAAGGATTTCAAATATTTTACAACAATTTTGAAATATTTCACAAAAATTTCGAGATTTCACAAAGATTTTTAATACTCCAGAAGATTTCAACGAATTCATAAAGATTTCAAAGATGTGAAGGATGTCAAGGATTTCAAATATTTTACAAAAATTTGGAAAGATTTTACAGAAATTTCAAAGTTACACAAAGATTTTAAATTCTTTAGAAGATTTCAACGAATTTACAAAGATTTAAAAGATTTCAAGGATTCTAAATATTTTACAAAAATTTTGAAAGATCTCACAGGAATTTGAAGATTTCACAAAGTTTTTAATTACTTAGGAAAATTTCAAAGAATTCATCAAGATTTAAAAGATTGTAAGGATTTCGAAGATTTCAAGCATTTCAAATATTTTACAAAAATGTTGAAAGATTTCACAGAAATTTCAAGAATTCACAAAGCTTTTAAATACTTCATGAGATTTTAACGAATTCACAAAGGTTTCAAAGATTTCAAGTATTTCAAATGTTTTACAAAAAGTTTAAAAGTGTCCGCAGAAATTTCAAGATTTCACAAAGATTTCGAAGATTCCAAGGTTTTCAAGGGTTTCGAGGATTTCAAATATTTTGAAAGATTCTACAGACATTTCAAGATTTCACAAAGATTTTAAATACTTCAGAATATTTCAACTAATTCACAAAGATATAAAAGAATATTATGTACTATGGCAAAATTGCAAAATTTTGATTGAAAATATTTTACAGTCTTTTTACAAATCTTAGAAAATAATTTAAAAAATTTTGTAATTTTTTTCAATTTTATCTTAGAATTTATTCACCTTGCAAAATTTAGATTACTTAACGAATTATTAAATAATGAAAAATTAAAAAAATGGTCTCAAATTCTTTAATATTCTTTTCCCACACATTCTGCAATCTTCAAAACTTAAAATTATTCGTTTAAAATAAAACATGAAGCATTCAAAATTTTTCCAGAAATCTTGAGAAAAATTTAATTTCTTCAAATCTTACATAATTATTTCCCATTATAAAACTTTCATTACCAATTTAAATTTTCTCTTCTATTATTAATGTTAAGAAACATTTAGAAAAAAATTGAGTTTCAGTTGATCAGGATTTATTCATTTAAAATTTAATTATTATATTTTCAGTTACAATAAATAATAAAAAAAGGGAATTTTCAAATAGTTGATTTTAACTAAAAAAAGATGAAAATTTAACAAAAAAGTCGAATCTTCAAGCCAAAAAGATGAATTTTTAACCAAGAACGTTTGTATAAAAAAATATGAATTTTCAATCCAAAGGGACGAATTTTCTATAAAAAAATTTGTTTAAACATAACAGTTACATTTTCGATAAAAAAGATGAATTTTAATTTTCAAATAAATTGAATTTTCAAAAAAAAGATAGTTTAATTTTTAATCAAATAGAAGAATTTTTAAGCAAAAAAACTGGAGGAAAAAGACAAATTCTTTAAAAAAAGGGGAAAATAGGGGAATAGGAGAATAAGAGAAAGAGTGTGAAGTCTGAAACGTTGTTTTCTTAATCGATATCCCCACTACTGCACCGCTGAGCAAAACCTGTATATGCTCTCTCTCTCTCTCTCTCTCTCTCTCTGCACTCTCTTACCATGCGATCTCCTCAAAACTATAAAACTAAAAAATAGTGCGTGGCCCCACTGCTACACACTATTTTTTTTAATCTAAGGAACTGTTTCTTTCACACTATTTTTTTCTTTTACTGCAAAATGAATTCAAAATGAAGGAAATCGTTTCAAAGAAAATAAAAATTTTCGTTGGAACAAGAAACCATTTTCTTTAACTAAAGAAATTTGTTTGAATCAAAAGATATTGTTTTACGTTCTTTGTTAAAATCGGAATCATATTTCGTATTGTTCTTTGTTCTAAGTTAGTTGGAACTGTAGTCAATTTAGTTATTTGAAAATACAAGAGTTCCTGTTGATTTTTTTCGAATAAAGAAAAAATGTTCCAAAGTGTGGCCCCACTGCCACACCCTGTTTAGGTTTTAAAAATAAGAAACAGTTCCTTTAACACAATTTTTTTCGTTTACCGAAAAATGAATTTAAAATGAAGAAAATTATTTCAAATAAAATAAAAATTTTTGTTGAAACAAAAAACAATTTCTTTGAATCAAAATAAATTGTTGTCCTTTCCTTTTAAGAATCGGAATCATATTTCGTATCATTCTTTGTTCTCAGATAGTTAGAAATGTAGTAAATTTAGTAAATTTACTTAGTTAGTTGAAAATCCATGAGTTTCTGATAATTAAAAAAAATGTTCCAAAGGGTGGCCCCACTGTCACACACTGTTTTTTTAAATCTAATAAAACGTTTCTTTAACACAATATTTTTCATTTACCGAAAAATGAATTTAAAATGAAGAAAATTATCTCAAAGAAAATGAAAATTTTCATTGTAACAAAAAACAATTTCTTTGAATCAAAAGAAATTGTTGTCCTTTATTTTTAGAAATCGGAATCACATTTCGTATCGTTCTTTGTTCGAAGATGGTTAGAAATTTAGTTAACTTAGTAAATTCATTTAGTTAAAAATCCAAGAATTTCTGTTAATTAAAAAAAAAAGTTCCAAAGTGTGGCCCCACTGCTACACACCTTTTATTTTATATCTAAGAAACCTTTTCTTTAATACAATGTTTTATATTTGCCGAAAAATGAATCTGAAATGAAGAAAATTATTTCAAATAAAATAAAAATTTTCGTTGAAAAAAAAAACAATTTCCTTGAACCAAAGAAATTTTTTTGAATGAAAAGAAATTGTTGTCCTATCTTTTTAAGGCTCGTAATCATCTTATCTTCAATCTCAGCTAATAAAAATGTAAAAAATCTGCCCGATGTGTAACTTGATATGATCAGTTCCAGAGTATGTCAAAACAGCATTTTCTTATTGACAAATACATATGTATTTATTTAACTTTCCAAGTGGAAAATGTTTTGTAAAATAAATTGAGTTCAATGAAAAGATCCTAAATCAGTTTAATAATTACACAGAAATAATTTATAATGTGTGGAAGTTGTTGAAATGCCTTGTTTTCGCATAAAGCATGACACAAGTTGTAGTGAGGGTACAAAATTCAAGAAAAGCTTGAATTATCTTTTAAATTTCTCACGACGTATATTCTTTTCAGAGGGTCAAACATATATCTACTATGGGTCATTCGTCACCAAATTTAACAAACCTTTCAACGTTTTCCTAAAGTTTCTTGCTCCTTTTTTGATAAGGTAATCAAGTTTCAAAATCAGCAATGATTTTCAATATTACTTGCGCTAGTTGTACCGACAATTTCTGTCAGCAGTGTGAGCCAAAAAGTTGTTAAATTTTATCTCCAACCATTCTAACCAAATTTTAGTTACTTTTGTTTAAATGTAAGAGAGTAGAATATAGTAAAAATGTCTGTTGGGTTATATGACCCGAGCAAATACATATTCGCATACTAGCATTGAGAAATAATGACAGATAAATATTGCAAAAAAAAAATAAAAAAAATAATAAAAAAACGACTTTTGATAATTCAGTTTAGTGATGTTTCCAAAATTTCTTGTAAAATTCTACGAACTCAGAGAAACTCAAATTACTAAAAATGAGTACAAAATTACTAATTTGATTAGTCGACATATTGACTAACTTAATCATGGAAAGCCACTAATTAATAATTAAAACATAAAAAGTTAATGATATACATATAGTTTATTCAAAGAAAGGTGATAATGGAAAACTTGACATTAAAAAAAGTTCAATAAAGGAACGCGAGATTGTGAATCATTTCATTGTAATTTCTTAGTTCAATTATAATATTATGAAAGACACAGGTTTTTCCACTTATTCCGTTACTTGAATATTAATTTCGCACATGTCTTTGACATCGATGAGAAACCTGGAAATGATTCGAATTATATACAAAGTTTAAATCATCTCGTCCAAAAAATATCTTTTGTGATTCATCTAATTTATACCAGATTTCATATTAATAAAATTGATAGTCTCTTCGCCTGAAAAATCTGTTTCAATACAATTTAAAAAACGTTAAAAAAATATTTTTAACACGTCCTTGGTTGTTCAACTTTGTATATATGAATAGTGAATACAGCAGTCATGTATATAGTGGGCTGCTGGTTTGAGACAAATCAGATGGTGACTAAAAATAAGATAGGAAGCAACAACTGGTGGCTCTAATAACCATGAAACAAATGATTGTTAAAAATAACAGCGAGAGTCATTATTTATCTGACTAGATGAGGTATGAATTTGGCTACAAATCCTCTGCAAAATTAAAACCACTTTGAGCAGAAGTATTCGAATATCTAGACAATGTGATGTTGATTTTGTTATTTGAATATTTATAATCACCGTGGTTATGCTTTCGTAGACGATCCGCAGCTAAGTTCATACCTTATCTTGTCCGATTCCTAATTATTAATTTACGCTGCTGCTACTAGTCACTTGCGGACATGATGTACATCTTCAGAAGACTTAAGTCAGGTTGCCGTTTAATGTGTGTTTTAATACTATATCGTTGGTTTCTTCTAATTGCCTAAGACCCGTCATGCGTCTAGAAGAATGGCTGAGTGAATGTAAAGAGTGCCCTAATTATGAATATCAACGGTACTTTTTCAAAGTCTGGTGCAACAATTAAAATTTTTTTTAAAACAAAGATAGGAGTTTCAGAAAAAAAAGTTCTTGAATTGAAGCGTTATGAAAAATTTAATTTGCAGTAAAATTAACATATTTGCAGATAATTATCACCAGACATATCAAACCTGATATTTTAAAACAAAGAAAAATTACATTTCAAGATACGAACACCATACAGTAAAGAGGTCCAAAATTCCCGAAATAGTGGAATGTTGATATGTACCATTCTCATACGGTGCTAAGTCCCAAAACATGAATTTTGGTACCTCGGTGAGCTCGATTGGAACAGTGGACAGCTTGACCGTGCTCTAGCAGACCACCGCCGCATAGATTAACCTGGGTCACAAGATCGCTGTGTCGATTCACATAAGTGTCTACGGTTGCAATCCCCAGCTTATTCCTATGACTCTCCTACACAGCCATAGAGTCGCTACTTGCTTCTCGCACTTTTTTTCCAGGTGCTCTTTTCATAGCCGCTTCTTATCCAGAATGAATACTAGATATTTAGCTTATTCTTTGATTCCTATTTGTTCTCCTTCAAGTTTCACTGTACTTGTGGTTCCCTTCTTATTCCTTTCGGTGAAAAAAACCGCGATTATCTTACTCGGATTGACCGCTAGTCCAATTTTCTGGCACCAATAATCCACTATCATCAGCTCTTGCTGCATTAGTTCAAAGAGCGCATCCAATTGCTGGCCGCGCACAATAAGCAGTACATTGTCCACATAGCCTATGACGTGGTGCCCCTGATTCGCGAGTAGATGAAGCAGTTCATCCACTCCTAAGCACCACAGCATGGGCGATAAAACTTCTCCCTGTGGACATCCCGAGTCAACGGTTTCGCATAAAGTGGTATCACCCGCCCTGATCACCTCTTCAGAGGTGTTATTGAAGCCTCCTTCGATATATACAAAGGTCCCTTGGGTAATTTATAACTCATTCTACCTGCTTCCGGAATAAAGACTACTGTCGTACGCTCCCATATCACCGGGGCATGTCCCAATGTCACACTAGCCCTAGCAAGTATCACTAGGTGTCCTACGATGATCTCTCCAGCCCTCTGTAAAAGGACTGGATATATGCTATCTGGGCCAAGAGACTTGTGAGGACTGGAGGACTTCAGGGCCCACATGACCCTGGCGGGGGTAATAATCTCGTTAGCTGGCCGCCGTTTCGGGCCCACTTGGGCTGCAGGCGATCTTGTTTGCGTCTGAGGTCCCACCCCTTTTCTCCCAACTTTGAAAAGCCAGCAAAATGTTCCTTGATCAGGTGAGCCGAGGTATCCCCGTCCAACTCTGATTAACCCCCGCCGGGAAATTTCAAAGTGCCGAGAATAGCGTCCAGATTTTGAGAAAGCAGTTTATCCAGTCTAGGCGCCTCAGCTTCATTATAGATGTCTGCGCAAAATTTAGTCTGGCTCTCTTGCTTTGCCTTATGTATTTCAACCCTGTATTTATCCCACATCGTTGTAAATGAGATCCATAGTTCCTTTGTTTTGCCAGTTCTCGCATGTCTGAACCTCTCTCTGGTTTCCCTGCGAAGCTCTTCGAGTTTCCCATTCCACCAGAGTGTCTCCTCACGTTTTCGGACTCTTGTAGATCGACAATCACTTTCATAAGTAGCTTTGATGGCTTCTCTGAACATTTTTACTGTCATATCCAGGGTGTATTACTGACCCATTAAGGGCCAGCGAGTACAATGGATTTCAACACAAACTCCAGCTGTCAGTGATCTGAGAGAGTGGGTTAATCTGAAACTCTCCACTTCTTGATATCATCTCTGAAACTACAGTTACAGATAATGATATCAATCACTTTCTTCCCAAAACGAGTTAGGGAATGTTGGGGTGCTCCCCGTGTTATGAATATCTAAATTAGTGTTAATTAGGTATTCCAGTGAGTTATTGAGTTGATGTCCGTGCTGGCCACAACGCATGGTGGGAATTAGGATCGCGTACCAGCAGAAGAGGAATACCCCTTACCTTGCAAGATTCCACCAGTGTACATACCCCCACTGGTGGGTTGGTATCGCTGTCATAAGAAAAATAAGCCGATCTCAGAACTATTCCCCTATTCCTTTGAGATATTCATGGCTACCACCAAGAGGTCTCTCGAACATAGCTCAAGCAGCGGGACAGCGTTAACTCCCTTCGCCAGTATGCAGACCTTCGGTTTGGCCGCCTTGGGGTCTCTATAACAAAAAATACCTGCCCCGCCCCCTTATCCTCTTATGGTATATCGAACTAACCAATGTTCTTGGATTAGCAAGATACTGTGATACAAGTTAATTTGGGTAATGATTAGACCAGGAGCAGTCATTAGGGCTGTGTTAAGGGCCACAAGAGACCTTGTCTAGGACTCAGGAATCTGCACAACTAGGAGATGCCTGCTGCCTCCTACTGTGTCCTCTTCCTGGAAAAAAACCTTGTAAGCAAAAAACTTAGTTTTTCGAGCTTTTGGCGCTAATTATGATTTTTTGGCGGTTTTTTTTAATTCACATGATTAATAATGTTACTTTTTATTGATAATTAGATGTTTTTTTTACATTATTCAAACAATTTATTATTATTTTTATCAATTTTCTGTTAGTCCTGAGTTATAAAGTCGCTGTTTTCTTTCTTAACTTTTTCAACTTATTATCAACTGTTATAATGAATAATAAATTAAATTAAATGTAAAGAATTATTTAAACAATTCATCATTATTTATCACAATATTTACTTAAAATAATACTGAAAAGTTGCGGTTTCTTCTATAATTTTCCACTTTTGATCCACTTTTCAATTTGTGTCTTTTTTATTACTGCTTGTTAGTTGCATTTTTTTCTTAAATTTTGAGCTTTTTGTTCACTTTTCACATTTGCATTAATTATTACCTCACTCTTAGTACAAATTGGACTATAAGTTGGAAATTTTAGAAAATGAACCCCAACTATCTAACATAACTACAACTTTCTAGCATTAATCAAAGTAATATTATTGAAAATAATACCAAATTATTGAAACAAATATTTTTGTCAACTTGAAATAATTATTGCCTCACTCTAATCGAAAAGTTGAAAATAAGTTCAAAATTTGGAGAAACTGCGACTTCCGAACTCTATTCTAACTGAAAATTCCTAAAAACTATAAATAATTGTTCAAATAATGTATATAAATATCTAATTAATAATAGAAAGTAGTATTTTATGCATCATAAATAATTAGAGCTAAAAACTCGCGAAACACAATTTTTCACTTATTTGATTATTTGAGGCCCGAAAAAAAAAGAATTCTGAGGACGATATTTAAAAAATTAGTATTGATTCGTACTTGAACAAATAAACAATGAAAAAAAAAATCCAATGCATTTTTAACTATTTCTGAAAAACTAAGGGAGATCCTATTTTTACATTCACCGTGCTTTCGGAGCACATCCTAAACTATATTTAAACATTTGTTTCAAGAAAATCAGAAGTGGATTTTTTTGAAAATTAAGTTTAAATATTTGTTTTTAAAAAATCAAAGAATTGATTAAATTTCTGTTTTCAACAAATATATTTTTTCAACTGCATCTTCTTATGAATCATCAAGAAAAATTTATCTGATTGTGTTGAACATCACCAAAGTAATGAAGGTTTAAAAAAAAGATACACAGCCTAAATGGAGAATATTCATTACACACTTTGCCTGATCTCTTCTGGGCATTACATAATGCCTAGGCAATCTGTATAATAGAGAGTATTACATATTTTGCCTGGACTCTGTTCGGCGTTACGTATAATGCCTACGGATTATATATATATATTGCCGGATTATATACTTTGCCTGTAACATATATATAATGTGTATATATCAATACCATATGAATATAAGATAGGAATATAAGAAAAATTGTTTAACAATGTGTTAGATATTGTTGGATCGAGAATTCAATTAACTACAATAATAAATACGGCATTGAAGTACTATGGACATATTCACTATCGATGTATTTATTTGTGCTCATTTTATGAGCATTTTGCTTCCTCATAAGTATGAAATAAATTTGCTTCCTCATAGAGTGAAGTTTACCCTAACAAAAGAAAAAATGGATGCTTTCAATATTTTTTAAACTTATGTTTCTGTCTTTCTGAAAATTTTATTTTCAGAAAATCAGAGAGCCCACCAAAATGTCAATTGATATGTTTTGTTACAACATACTACTTTTCAATCCACGGTAGTTTTATATTTTTAATTAAAACCTCATAGAAACAATGTCACTTTTCTTGGAAATTTATGAGTAGCTATTAATTAATCAATAATGGTCTTTGAAAGTTCGTCGAAAAACCAATCCACGCATCTCAAAGACGCGAAAAATTACATCAAATACGATACCCTTATATTCCCAACATATAAAAATTCTCTTATAAACAAGGAAATTAATTTTGTTGAGAAATTTAAAAACGATATTGGTAGGTTATTGTGGATCATGAAAAGTTCTTGATTTTGGCAATCGATGCGTCTCGAAGACGTGAACATATATATATATATATATATATATATATATATATATATTATAGTTATATTTTGAAATCTCTTTAAAATTTCTTGGAATCTTTAAAAGTACCATGACATCTTTGAAATCTTTTAAAATACTTTAATTTATTGAAATCTATTTAAAAAATCCTCGATGTCTTTTGAAATACTCTCAAATATTTCAAATTCATTGAAATCTTTTGATATCCCTTAAAATGTTGTTGTTCTCTTTAAGATTTTTCTGTAGCTTTTAAAATACCATAATATCTTTGAAATCCTTCAAAATTCCTTTAATTTGAAGTTGATTGAAAAATCTTGGAGTTTTAAAATACCCTAAAATATTTCAAATACTTTGAAATCTTTTGATATTCCCTAAAATCTTTGAAATCTCTTTAAAATTTCTTGGAATCTTTAAAAGTACCATGACATCTTTGAAATCTTTTAAAATACTTTAATTCATTGAAATCTATTTAAAAAATCCTCGATGTCTTTTAAAATACTCTCAAATATTTCAAATTCATTGAGATATTTTGATATCCCTTAAAATGTTGTTGTTCTCTTTAAAATTCTTCTGAACCTTTAAAAATGCCATAATATCTTTAAAATCCTTCAAAATCCTTTAATTTATTGAAATCTATTTAAAAAATCCTTGCTGTCTTTTAAAATACCCTTAAATATTTCAAATTCTTTGAAATCTTTTCATATATCTTAAAATCCTTCAAATCCCTTAAAAATTTCTTGGAATCTTTAAAAGTACCATGACGTCTTTGAAATCATTTAAAATTCCTTCACATTATTGAAATCGATTAAAAAATATTGGACTTTTGAAACACCTTCAAATGTTTCAAATTCTTCGAAATCTTTTCATATCCCTTAAAATCTTTCAAATCTCTTTAAAATTTCTTCGAATCTTTAAAAATACTATAAAATCTTTGAAATCCTTCAAAATTCCTTTAATTTGAGGTCGATTGAGAAATCTTGTAGTTTTAAAATTCCCTTGGATATTTTAAATTCTTTAAAATCTTTTTATATCCCTTGAAACCTTTGAAATCTCTTCACGATTTCTCGGAATATTCTAAAATACCATAAAATCTTTGATATCCTTTAAAATCCCTTTAATTCATTAAAATCTATTAAAAAATCCGCGGTGCCATTTAAAATACCCTCAAATAATTAAATTTTTTTTTAAATATTTGGATATCCCTTGAAATCTTTATATTTCTTTAAAATTTCTTGGAATCTTTAAAAGTACCATTACATCTTTGAAATCCTTTAAAATCCTTTAATTGATTGAAATCTATACAAAAAGCCCGCGGTGTTTTTTAAAATACCCTCCAATACTTAAAATTCTTTGCAATCTTTTGATATCCTTTGAAATCCCTTTAAGATTCCTCGGAATATTCGGAAATACTATAAGATCTTTGAAATCCTTTAAAATTACTTTAATTTATTGATATAGGTTGACAAATGTAGGAGTTTTAAAATACCCTCAAATATTTAAAATTCTTTGAAATCTTTTGATATCCCTTAAATTATTTTAAATCTCTCTAGAATTTTTTTGAATCTTTGAAAATACCATAACATCTTTGAAATCCTTTAATTTATTGAAATCTATTGAAAAATCCTTGGTATCTATAAATACTCTCAAATATTTCAAATGCGTTAAAATATCTTGATATCCCTTAAAATCTTTAAATTTCTTTAAAATTTCTTGGAATCTTTGAAAATACCCGGACATCATTGAAATCCTTTAAAATGCCTTCAAATTATTTATTATTTATTGAATATTTTCATTCTTCTTAAGATTCATTCGAATCTTTTAAAATACCATAAAATCTTTGAAATCCTTTCAAATACCTTCAATTTATCGAAATCTAATGAAAAATACTTGGAGACTTTTAAAATACCCCTTATCTATTTTAAATACTTTAAAATCTTTTGATATCCCTTAAAATCTTTTAAATCTCTTTCAGATTTCTCGGAATCTTTGGAAATACCACAGAATCTCTGAAATCCTTTAAAATCCTTTGATTTATTGAAATCTATTTGAAAATCCTTGGTGTCTTTTGAAATACTCCCAAATATTTCAAATGCATTGAAATATTTTGATATCCCTTAAAATCTTTTAAATCTCTTTCAGATTTCTCGGAATCTTTGGAAATACCACAGAATCTCTGAAATGAAAGCAATGGAGCCAGACGGTGTTGACGTTTTGAAAATTTAAATGATTCGATAATATAAATTGAAAAAAGATGGTCGTGACAGAACTGGTAAACTTAATTCTAAATAAAATTGTTTACAATTGTTTAATTGGTAAAAAATTTAATTATTTGAAATTTGATTTTTAGGTAATCTACATTTTAGAATAATTTTTTTTTTCATTTTTGATCTTTGAAGGACCAGTTAACTGGTCAGCTACTTTTCTGTAAACAATATTTCAGAAAGTGTAATTCTGGAAAATAATGTATAGTTTATTAAATAAACAAGGAGTTAATTAACCAATTTTAATTAAAATTTCGAACGCGACAAGTGCTTTTCACTTTCGGCATTTTTGATCATTTGAATCTCACTTTAATAAAATTAATAAAGACGAAATCACAAAAGCACTCGCCAACATAACCTCAAACCCACCTACTTGTGTTCAAGAGGTTCAAGATGGAGCCAGACTGAAACAGATGCACAGCCAAGTTGATGGCGCTGCAATCAAGAGCTGTGAAACAGACTTGGCTTAAACTAGATTTAAGATATTAACCCTGCTGTAGCCATAAAATAATTTTCCAAGTTGCGGCCAAACTTGAAAGTGGGCAAACATTTGGCAACTTCCACACGGGAAATGATGATTGAACAAAAATTGTGCACTCCAAAAAGATCTGCAAATTTCTTATTGGTCTCTTTTTAATAGGATGTGTAGTTTTTGTTTTATTCGTAAAAGATAAGATTAACAGTGAAGAAATCTGTACGAGTAGTGACCACATTCTCATCAAAACTTTGCTTATTTCATTTCTTTTTCATCTCGTGTGTGATTTTTCGACATATTTGATTGTTTTTATGATCTCAATATTATTTCCATCGATTAAAACAATAAAATAACCATCATTAATGCTCATGGTACTTGAAAATTTGTACTGTTACATTCGCATGTAGAGAAGGTATTAGATTTGTGTAAAATTTGGCCCCCCCCCCCCCCGGTTTTTGTCAAATGTTCACGTTTTGAGACCCGCTGAACCCAAAAAATAGATTTTTACGAATGTGTCTGTCTGTCTATTAGTCTGTCAGTCTGTCTGTAGATTTTTAGTTTGTTAGCACGATAACTTCAAAAAGAATTAATCGATTCAATTGTCCTTTGGTCTTTAAGCCTCCTAAACTAAAGGTCAAGTTCGTTATCCAACCATTTGGGATAAAAATTCGAAAATTTAGAGAATTTTGAACATTTTTGAGACCATTTCTTTCAAAATTTGAAAATTATATGCAGCCATCCATAGTAATAAAAAATTCACACAATTTATTCCAATGACATTTTTCGATAAAATGAAAATTTTGAGTCACAGCATTTTCAAAATCCAAAAAAAGAAACAAAAATTAACATTTTCAGCCAAACGACGCACGATACGAAAAAAAGTAATTTCAAGAAAAATGTTTCTTTTCTTCATTATTCTTGATTTTTCATATAGTTTCGTTTGAGAATGCTCCGCGAGTGTTTCCGCTGTTTTTCGATCGAGTCCGATTGTGCAGAGCCGAACATGGAACGCATGGAAAACCGGCCGCGGTCGGTCCAAATCCAATTCGGTCCAATTCCACGTTTTGACATATGTTATATGTTACATAATTTTTTATTATTAAACCTATAAATGATTGTAATTATAAATAAATACATGTACACCGAAGCACTGTACAGCTGTACAAAGTACTCAAACGGTAATATTTAGCTTTGCTGTCAAAAATCTTGGTTTCGTAAAAAACCAGGACATTTTGCTTGTTTTCAAGAAAAAACGAGGACACCAGGACAGACCTCGAAAAAAGAGGACATGTTTCGAAAAACCAGGATGGATGGTAACCCTAAAGTTAACTCAAGTTCATTATACCGAGATGTCAAATTAGATAATGTTATTCATACAAGAATATTATCAGTTCCTTAAAAAAATGTATCTTATAAAAAATCCATTTACTCATTGAAATTGATAAAATGTATGACCTATCTATTAACAAAATGTCTGAAGCAACAAATCACTCATAAAACAGGGCCCAGATATTTGTCATACTGCCCTGAGTTGTCAAGCGACGCCGCTTTGCCGAGATTTTTGCCAAATATTTTTCCTATAGCCAAAATAAGTACCAATGATCAGTCGACGATCCGGGTGCACCTGGTCGTGCACCAGGTAGTTTAGCATGTATTATACCAGAATTTTTTTGAAATTTAAAATGTGCCAACATTCAAAATAACTCAGAGTGGTTAGCCGACGATTCGGGTGTACCGGGTCGTGAACCGGGGAGCTTAGAACTTATTCTACTAGAACTTTTTAAAAAATTTTAATGTTTTCTACAGCCAAAACGAGTACCAATGATTAGTCGACGATCCAAGTGCACCAGGTCGTGCACCAGGTTGTTTAGCACGTATTACACGAGTACATTTTTAAAATTTAAATTGTCCCAACATTCGAAATAACTAAGAGTGGTTAGTTGAAGATCCGGGTGCACCGGGCCGTGCACCAAGTAGTTTAGCACGTATTCTACGAGAACTTTTTTGAAAATTTTAATTTTTCCTATAGCCAAAATAAGTACCAATGATCAGTCGACGATCCGGGTGCACCTGGTCGTGCACCAGGTAGTTTAGCACATATTATACCAGAACTTTTTTGAAATTTAAATTCTGCCAACATTCAAAATAACTAGGAGTGGTTAGTCGACGATCCGGGTGCACCGGGTCGTGCAACAGGTAGTTTAGCTTGTATTCTACGAAAAAATTTTTAAAATTTAAATTGTGCCAACAACCAAAATAACTAAGAGTGGCTAGTCGACAATTCGGTTGTACCGGGTCAAGCACCAGGTAGTTTAGATCTTATTCTACGAGAACTTTTGTTCAAATTTGAATATTTCCTGCAGCCGAAATAAGTACCAATGATCAGTGTACGATCCGGGTGCACCTGGTCGTGCACCAGGTACTTTAGTACGTATTATACCAGAACTTTTTAAAAATTGATATTGTGCTAACATTCAAAATAACTAAGAGCGGTTAGTCGACGATTCGGGTGTACCGGTTCGTGCACCAGGTAGTTTGGCACGTATTATACCAGAACTTTTTAAAAATTTATATTGTGCCAACTAGTTTAGCACGTATTATACCAGAACTTTTTTAAAATTTATATTGTGCCAACATTCAAAATAACTAAGAGCGGTTAGACGACGATTTGGGTGTACCGGGTCGTGCACCATGTGGTTTAGAGCTTATTCTACGAGAACTTTTTTCAAAACTTTAATATTTCTGACAGCCAAAATAAGTAACAATGATCAGTAGACGATCCGGGTGCAGCCGGTCGTGCACCAGGTAGTTTAGCACGTATTATACCAGAGCTTTTTAAAAATTCATATTGTACCAACATTCAAAATAACTAAGAGTGGTTATTCGACGATCCGCGTGCACCAGCTCGTGCACCAAGTACTTTTGCACGTATTCTACGAGAACTTTTTTTGAATTTAAAGTGTTCCAACAGCCAAAATGAGTACCAATGATCAGTCGACGATCCGGTTTCACCTGGTCGTGCACCAGGTAGTTTAGCACGTATTATACGAGAACATTTTTCAAAATTTATATTGTGCCAACATTCAAAATAACTAAGAGTGGTTAGTCGACAATTCGAGTGTGCCGGGTCGCACACCAGGTAGTTTAGCACGTCTTCTGCGAGAACTTTTTCAGAATTTAGGCAGAGTCAGCATTCGAAATAACTGAGAGTGGTTAGTCGACGATACGTGTGCACCCGGTCGTGCACCAGGTAGTTTAGCACGTATTCTACAAGAACTTTTTTCACATTTAATGTGTTCCAACAACCAAAATAAGTAACAATGATCAGTCGACGGTCCGGGTGCACCTGGTCGTGCACCAGATAGTTTAACACGTATTATACAAGTACATTTTTACAATTTAAATTGTGATAACATTCGAAATAACTAAGATTTGTGAGCCGACGATCCGTGTGCACCGGGTCGTGCACCAAGTACTTTAGCACGTATTCTACGAGAACTTTTTGAAAAATTTTAATTTTTCCTATAGCCAAAATAAGTACCAATGATCATTCGACGATCCGGGTGCACTTGGTCGTGCATCAGGTAGTTTAGCACGTATTAGATCAGAACTTTTTTAAAATTTAAATTGTGCCAACATTCAAAATAACTAAGAGTGGTTAGTCGACAATTCGGGTGTGCCGGGTCGCACACCAGGTAGTTTAAAAATAGATTTATTTAATGCAAAGTAGAATTAAAATGGTTAAATAATAGCGATGTTATAAGCAAAATCGCCTTTGCCGCACCGGTCGGCGCTGCCCCTCCTTACTCTACTTATTTTTTACATTACTACAGTGAAACCTGGATTTAGCTCCCCTGGATTTTGCCCTTCCGAGAATTGATCCCGCGCCGTGGGGTTACGTGAGAGGCGTTTACGAGGGATGTACGGTGTGCACTCAGGCGTGACAAAACAGAGAGAAATAAAACAGGAGATATACAAAATAGTTCCGAGTCTCTGGATTTAACGTCAAGGTCAGCCCCAAAACCGGCGCTAAATCTAGATTCGACTGTATATATATTTTTTCAACTGTTCTAATTTGATATTGGATAACAACATCCTTCTCCGGTTTTCACATTTTCAACATGTTTTAAATTGTTTTAGCTTCAAGTTATTTTTCAGATTGTTTATGCATATTCTAGTTTTGAATAGAATGATTTTGTAGATGTAAAAAGAACAACGATTCTTATAGTTCTTACGCACATTCACTAACTTGGATGAATTTCTTGCGTAATTAAAATATTCTATTTTAAAATATCGTATATTTAAACAGATAAGGGGAACTTTTTCCAGAATAGGGGGAAAAAGTGGAATTTAAAAAAGGAGAAACAGTGGAATAGGGAAAGGACAGCAGCGGAAAACAAATTTACGAAGCACACTAAGTTTAGCTTAAAATTAACTACTCAAACATGATTTTGTCTAAAATTGCGAAACAACCATTTTGTTTAGTTTTGAGGCTTGAATTTGAAAATTTAAATGACTGGGAATATTTATGAAAACGATATTTACAATTAAATAATTTAATTCAATTAATTTGCAAAGTTATTTTTAAACTAGCCTTGATTTTCAAATAAGGAATAGAATACCTCCAGAATAGACTGACAAGCGATTGAAAAATGTAGGAAAGTATAGAAGACAGAAAAATCTTTATTCCTCCTCGGAAAATTCATCCCTGTTTCTCTCTGTCGCCACTCCTAAACCTGATGTGGATAATATGACATCTCTTGGACGACATAGTTTTCGTTCGTCGCGACCTTTATCCGCGTTTAACACTTATACTGTATATTGAGGCAGGTCGGCAACGTCAATGGAAGTTTATGCCGTATAGTCTCAACGCGTATTGCCTTCGATACAACAGCTCGATAAGAAATTGCGCTTTCTTCAAGTGCGTAGCTAAGCAAGGTCACTGCGTATCAACTCAATCAAGATCTCTACTATTTTTACAATAGGCATCGTTCTGAAAACGCATAAAATTTCCTGTCCCGTAGGTCAAATGTAATTTTTTTTCAATGAATATTTCAGGATTGATTAACAGTTGTTTTAAAGAATTGAAAAAGAAACACATTTTTTTTCTGCAAGGGTACAAAATTGGGAAAAGAAATGTGCGATTATAAAAATTAAAACCATACTTTTTATAGTATATCCTTACTTTTCCGGAGAAGTATTTCCTTCCATTTGTAAAAAATCGAATATCTAGATTTTTCCTTGCTCTACACTCAAATGAGAAGATCGAAAAGCGTGTTAAAAAAATCGTGTGAGCAAAAATGAGTTAAGAAGTTTGCGGGCAAAAAATATATAATATATCGTTCCATTATATCGTTTTTCTTTATTCTTTTTAACTTGTTTTTGCCCGCCCTCTAAATTTGAATTAGTAGAAATATTACTAATTCATTCAGCACACTTAATTTTAATTGATGAATCCGTTATTTTCAGAAGTTTACTAATTTTAACAGTAAAAATATCGTAACTGAAGGTAATCAATTATGGACTTAGAATAAATTGATAGAGGAACAATGTTTGAATTATCTTTTGTTTATACTCCAATATTATTTATAATATTAAAGTGTATTTTTAAATTTTCATTTTAATAAATGAATAAGAAATTATTACATGTGTGAACAAATTTTTAACTTTAAACAATTTTACATCGAAAATGGTGCACAAATATATTTGGAACATAACCTCTTAAAATTAACTGATTTCTTCAATTCAACTTTAACTGATGATTAATCAGTTATATTTCTTCAGGTATATATATATATATATATATATATATATATAACTGATTCAATTAGTATATCAAGGTGAGTGAGTGGAAGTTTGGTTTGCTTGTGTAAGGGTTAGAAAATAGGAAGCAAAAATTGATCATAGTCGCATTATATAACTGTACAGAAATTTCAGAGATGGAGGGAGAATCAAGAAAAATGATAGAAAATATAGGGGCAGAAGAGAATGTAATAGTAATAGGGGACTGGAATGCGAGGAAAGGAAGGCTGCAAAGCAGCAATGAGATCACTGAGGAGGATTATGAGGATCGAAAATCGACAAATAAAATTGTGAATGGTGAAGGAGAAAAAGTGATTGAGGTATGTAATGATCTAGAATGGTTAGTTTTTAATGAAAGAATGGAAGGGAATTGAGAAGGCGAGTTGACGTGGATTGAGGATGGGGGAAAATCGGTAAAACTATGCTTTAATAAGGGATAATGGGTTCTACAAATGGAATGAGGATAAAGAAGAGGAATGTAAGAAGGGAATAAGAAAAAAATGTAATGGTAGGAATGATAATGTTTCAGTGCATGAGAGATCGAGGAAGTTCAGTATTGAAATAAAAAAAGTCGCGAGGAAATTGGAGACGGTTGAAAAGGGAGTAGATGTGAAGAAGATGAAGGGGAACTGAGGCAAGAAGTTGAGAAACAGAGGAAAAAGGTGTGGGAGGCACCAAGAGATTACTTAAAAACTAAAGGAGAGAGGGAAAAAGGTGTACTAAGGGAACAGCGAAAGAGGCTAAAAGCGCTGGGAATTAAGAACAAGAAACAGTAGAGGAAGCAAAATGGAGAGACGTGGAGGGCAGCAGAAGTAGTTGGCAATTTTGGCCAACGATAAGTAAGTTTAGACCGAGAAGAAAGCAGAAGAAAATGGGGATAACAAAAAAGCACTGGGTGGAGCATTTTCAGAAATTACTAGTATCGCAGGGAGGAAGAGAGATGAAAAAAAGACTAGGCGGAATTCCTGAAGAATTGCCGCAGGAATGGATATCGGAATTGAGTGAGATAATTAACCTAATGTGGATAGAGGGAGAAATAGCGAGGGGGTGGAAGGAGGCGAGGATATAGCCGATTTATAAATCAGAGGATGAGGAATCAACTACGAGGGACCATATCTTTGTAATAAATAGTCTGGTAGGTAATGCATTAGAAAGGAAAGGCGAAAAACTTTATGTCGCGTTTATAGATTTTGAAAAAGCGTGCGATATGGTAGACAGGGACTTGATGATGAAGAAGCTGGAGAAAATAGGAATAAAGGGATGGATGATGGAAATGATCAGGACAATATATGAGAAGATAACAAATTCGATAATATCATGGGAAGGTGTATCGGAAAAATTTGAAACATGGAGGGAAGTAAGACAGGGGTGCCCGTTGAGTTCAACATTATTTATAATATAGCTGAATGATCAAGAAGACCAATGGGAAAGGAAGAATGAGGGAGGGACAGTAATAGGGAACAAGAAAATATATGCATTGAGGGTTGCTGATGATGTAGCTGTAGTAGCGGATGATGCGATAGTCCTGAAGGAGATGCTCAAAACATTAGAGAAGAAGGAAAAGATTCTAGAAATAGTGGCTAGATATAAATATCTTGGATTCTGGTTCTCGACAGGTATGACTTATAGGAAACATTTGCAGAATATCGGAAGGAAAGCTAAGATAGCGGCAAACGCAACATGGGGGATGATGAAAAGGGCGATAGTTAAAGGGTTAGGTAGAAGATTATATTTAATGAACCCATGTGTAAAGTCGGGCTTCATGTATGGGGTAGAATTATGGGGATGGGGAAAAAGGGAGGAAATGGAAAGGGCACTGTGAAAGTGCGTGAAGATGGCACTTTTTGTAGATAACAATACACCGGGGTATTTATGGAGAATGAAGGCGGAAGTTAGAAGGATATAAGTATAAGCTAGAAGAAGAGCGGCAGAGTATATCCGTAAGATAGTGCAAATGGAGGATGAGAGGTGGCCCCGAATATATATCAGAGAAGAAATAGGAGGCATTGAGAATGAATGTCTAACGGAATGAGGCAAAGAACTGGAAAAGGCAATGAGGGAAGTAGAGAATGGAGTAACATGTAGGATAATGAGAAAGCAGGACGAGCTAGAGGAGCTGAACAAAGAACTAGATATAGGAGTAAAAATAAAAGAAGGGCAGCATAGTTCGTTGCGTTGGGGAGTTAGCCCAATGCAACGTGGCTGACTGCAAGAGCCGTAGCTCTTGGGCGATGGGGTGGCCACATCCCACTATTATTATTATTATTATTATTATATGCCTTATAGTATTTGCTGAGTTTATTATTATTAATTTTGAACTTGTTCTCATTCTATATAGTGAGCTTTGTACTTGTGTTATCGATTTGTATAGATTTCATATATATTTATGATTTACCTTCTGTCGCGCATTTTATCAGAAAAGTCCATACGTGAATATAACATTCTCTATTCTGTATGGTTTAGCGATATCTTCAGCAGGGCTTTACTATGTTACACTTTGATTTCTATTTTAAGCTCTGGTAACACGCTCGTCTATTCTATACATATTGCTTACTATTGTTACGATTCCTATACTAGATCATACAGTAACTATTTTTTAACTTCTCCTGTATTAGCGAGGTTTGGTTTGAGGTGTCTTATTACTCGGGATATGTTCATTTTAACTTGTTTTACCTGCCTCAACATGAATTGTACCAATAAACTTTCTCGATGGTTTCCTTAAATATATGTCACGTGAATGCCCAATCTCTCTTGGCTCATTATCAGGAATTTAAACACTTTTTTCAGGCTTGCTCTTATCACCTAATCGTAGTTTCTGAAACTTGGTTAACTCCTAATCATCCTTCCAGTATGGTGGCCCCTGATACTTACGTACTCTTTCGTCGGGAGAGGGTACACCTATCGATTTAGTGATTGTCGACGAGCTGGAAGAACTTGATTCATATTCACAGCACCCATTACCGTTTCTGTCTAATCAACACCTTACGAAGAGCAATTACAAAACCTCGTCTCCTGAATTAACTGATCACCTGCAAACACAGACTCGTAACTTAGGCTCTATTGATGAATCTAAATTTCAGAACCTTATGACCTATACCTGGGAGAATTTATTACAAGCTGAAGATATCAACACGAAATTTGAAAAACTGTCTGCTAATCTGATATTGGCTTTTGACCTATTTGCGCTTTTTCATACTCCTCACAAGTATAAAAAACCTGCGAAATCAGAAATCTAGTTTAAACTAAACTCACAGACGCGTTCAGTAGATACAACTATAACGCAATTAAGAAAAAAAAGAAAAATTAATACATTTGGCATCTTCTGAGACGATTATACATCATACCTCCCAATTGTAAATGTCCTGATAGCAACGTTTACTCAAATTATTTAGTGAAAACACCTACAGTTACTCCTATCTTTCATTCTTTAGCTAAGCCTATTCTGATTCCGGCTCTATCCTCTTTTAATGACAACAATTTCTTCTTATTAGATATTATTCCAGATAAGCTGCTAGAAAAAATTATACGAATTGAATCAAACGCCATAGGCTGCGACGGTTTATTGATTAAAATGGTTAAACTCGCTCTCCCAAAATTTTTTCCGTACAGGGGGTTATCGATATTGACATTGGGCCAGTACTATTTGGCTTTTACTTAATCCTGTTCAAACAAAGGCGATTGTGATTAGGCTACCCCCGTTTTCAACTTCTGAAGCGATAATGGCTCTCTCGCCGCCACTGATCAGTGGACGGATTATAGATCTCTTCAACTCATTTGAATTTTTTTTCAAAAATCTGCCTGCCTACTCCACACGTAGAGAAAGAAAAAAGGTAATCATAGTTCCATAGCACAAAACGTGTAAATTACGACAGTCTTTCACAGTTAGGAGCGCTCGACTCTGGAACAAACTAATTGTATCAATTAGGGAAGCGCCTTCCTATTTTCACTTTAAAATATCTTTTTTTGTCCATCTGAATAATATTGACAATCACACTCCACAAATCACTTATTGGTAACTCTCTTATCCAAGTCAGCGCCTCAATACCTCAAACTAATGTTACACCTGAACTCATATTTTAATTTATACAACTCAATTACATCCTTCGGTTTATAGGTTTGCGACAAGATATCTAATACTTTGCTGTAACTCTGCTATTCTAATTCAATATTGATATTTTCCAATCAGACCCAATTACGATAGCACATTCGCTCTCGCACTTATTATTATTATCTAATAATTTTTTGGAATCTTTGATGTACTATATGTATAATTATAACTTCAAGAATATTCAGTGCTACGAAGCCTGATATTGTCCTCCAGGATCTGAAAACCAAGATCATTTACGTGATTGAATTCTCGGCACCAGCGGATGGCAATATCACGGCAAAGGAGGAAGAAAAACGGGCGAAATATCAAGCAATTCTTTTCGAGCTAAGCAGGCTATGCCAAAGCTACAAAGTCCATCTTGTAGTTCTCAAAATAGGCTATCTTGGAGGTATGAAAGCTTCATTTCTTAGTCAACTCAACAAGATTCAGGCTTGCCAGCGTCAGGCTCATTCCATCGCGAACCGGATGCTAAAGGCTGTTCTTCTGGGATCACTTCATCTGGTTTGACAACACTGTTACTCATAACATTCTACAAAGATTGTTAGTTCTACAAAAGTATCCAGGGGTGAAATTTTCATCTCCAACTGTCCCGTCTGCCGCGTAAGGTCATCCGCGGCTAGAGACCCGACTCCAGTGAACAGTGTTGAACGATGTTTTCTCGCGTAAATTTCCCGCTCTAGCTTACCTTCTAGGACCGAAGGAGCAGAAGTGGATGACGAATACGTTCCAGTTGCGTCGGGATTAGTCGCTTTAAGGAACCTTGATCGTAGCTTCCGGAGCCTAAAACTTCTATCATAATAATTGCGATAATTATTATATATAGTCACTGGACCTGACAAGACCATAGTTTAAAAACTGCCTAAACTTGGAACCACCTTACTGAACACAGTGTCTACACTGAAACATAATGGTTATTAATTATTTAAATAAATTTTTGATGAAATGTAATTTTAAATGAGGGTTGAGGGTTCATAACACGATAAATCTATTGACTGCAAAAAAAAAGTCAAGGAATTTAACCTTAATTTTTCTTAGACGCTAATTTTTTAATAATAACCCCACGCGATAAATTACAAAAGCTTGGCTTCACACATTGTTTCACAATTTTAAATTTTAAATATAACATATAAAATTGCTTTTGTGACTGTACAGTGTATAAAAAATATGTATTAAGCGTTTTTTAAGTTTTTGAACAAATTTCATTTTTTTTTTTAAATAATTTGTCCCCAAACATATTTTAAAAATCGTGTCTTCTCAATTAAAAATAATACTGAATGATTTTGAGGAGTATTTTATTCTGCTAGAAACTGTAAGTAATGGTTTAAAAAATTAATTATTGTTTACTTTCAAATATCCTTCAACTTGAGTATGGATTGGAAGGAAATTTGAAAGTAAACAATAATTAATTGTTCAAATAATGACATACAGTCTATAGGGGAATTACCTACTCCTCTAAATCATTAAATATAATGATAAAATCAGAAAATACGATTTTACATGTGCTTTTGGAGAAAAATAATTTTGTAAACACTCGTAATTGTTTAAAAAATTCAAAAATAATTAATATATTCTTTGTATATGCCATACAGTCAGGAAAATAATTTCACGCGTTCTATTTAATAATATTTTTTTGAAGTTTAAGAAAACAAACAAAAGTTTTTTAAACAAATATAAATTGTTAAAAATTTAGAAGAAAAGTCTCAAAATAATTCAATTATTCAACAATAAGTAGCATAGGATACCAATTTGAGAAAAAAGTGGACATCTCTGGCTCGATTCTCAAAAATTTTAAAAACAAAAAATAGTTAGTTGTTTCAATAATCGCAAGTTTAAAAAAAAATACTGCTTTGAACAATGACCAGCTATTACAATTCATTCAGAAAATACCCCAGATAACAACACGTGTCGGCACGTGATCGGCCCGCCGTGTGTGATGGCGTTCACTCGTGAATTTGGGCTCGGATCGACGACGTGAGTGAAAAGTGCTTTTGATCGTTTTGTTTGTTTGCCTATTCTAAAAATTTGTCTTGTTTGGTTGTAAAATTCAGACAAAAAATTCGTCCTTTTATATTTAAAATTCACCTTTTTTGGTAATTTGGTTGTAAATTCATCTTTGTAAGTTGAAAATTCAACAATTTGATTAAAAATTTTATTATTTCATTAGAAATTAAATTTAAATTCGCTCAAAAATAGATATCTCAGTCAAATGTCCACCAATTACAATTTTTTTTAAATCTTTGTTGAAGCTTAAAAAATGAGAAAGTTCAAAATATTTTCGATTGTAGCGTCGTGATTTTTCACCGTCATAAAAGAGCCTGTTTGACCTAGTCTCGCGACTGCCACTGTCAGTATTTGCAGTCGCCGACTGCCTTTTGGTGAGCCCTGGACTAAAGTCCGACAGTTCCCCAGAGTAGCTACACCTCGCGATGCAGCCTCTCTGGTTCGCCTATCCAGATCTATAGTCCGATGAGACCCATAAGCCCTCTCACCAACTACAAGGTCCCGCGATCCCTAGGGGGAGTGCTTGTTGGGTAAGTGAATCAAACTTTTTTTATATAAGAATTAAACTGAAAATATTAATTTCTCATATCAGAGATTTATACGAACAATTATTTATTCTGTTTGAAGTATTTCTTAGACTCTAAACATACTATTTGTCTTGAAAGATTCCATTGTAAACTAGTATTTAATTTTATTAATTGCATTTGAATATAAATTATTTTGTTTGTAGTACTTGTTATAAGTTCATGTGCTGCAATATTTGAAAATGTATGAATAAAAACAATAATAATATAAGAATGTATAGTCTTTGTTTCTCTTATAGTAAAAAAAAAAGTTATTCTGTAGCACAATTATATTGAAACAGTATTTTCGTTATATTACATAATCAATAAAACGAAAATACAGTTCTAACCTAATTATGTTATAGAAAATAACTAATTTATTTTTGAGTATTACCTTTCAATTTAATTAATTTTATGTCAGGGCTCGAAAATTTGAATTCATATTTTTATTAGTATTGAAAATGTAAGTAAGTATTCGTTATTGTCCCAATTCTGGTCTATCCGTGTCCCGCTACAACCACCATCAGAATATTACAATTTTCTTACGCTTCCTAGAAAAATTGAAGAGGACTTTTTATTTTGAAAAATTAATTTTTGGGGAATATTTAAAAAGATTTTTAAAGATTTCCAAAATTTTCAAAAAAGAATCTGGGAGAGGAGAAAATAGGGGGAGTAGGTGAGGGAAAATTTGCGATGAGAATGTTTCAAAGACTTATTAAGTTTTTTATTGAGGAAAATAGTTTGAAAAAATGATTAAAATTTTTTTATTATATATATTTTTTTAATTTAAAAAAAGAATTTATTTCAAAATTTTTTTTCATTGATTTTTGTTACATAATTTTTATTCAATAAAATTTTTTTCCAACAATTTTCCCTCATAGGCGCTCTGTGTCTACTTTGACTATTTTTTTTTAATTTTTCAGGTTTTTAAATGAATTTTACGGAAAATTTGAATCATTTAAAAAAATATTTAGAAGTTTTGAAAATAATTCAAAATATTTAAAACAAAGTGTAGTTTCTTAAAAATTTTAAAATAAATAATAAATAATAAACATTTTTCTTTATATCTTTCAGAAGATTTTGTATTATTTTTTATTTCGAAAAAATAATTTTAAGAAAATTTCTAAAAATATTTCAAAAAAGAAAAAAAAAATTGAACAATTAGCTTAGATTAAAAAGATAATGTTTCTAGCCTAAAGTGATATCATTCAAAAAATTTTAACAATTTGTCGATTCATTGTTCAATTCAGAGAATTGAAAATGATAACACTTTCACATCATCAGATTTAAAATTGTTAAATTGGAAAGTGCTAATACCTTTCATTTTATACATGTAAATTATTGAGAAGTTGAACAAAAAATGGTTTGAAAAAAATTGTAGTGTTCAGTTTGAAAAGTTTTAAATTCAAGAATCCCACTTCAAATGCTTTAATTATTTGAAGTTCAGTTTTTTTTTTAAATTAAAAAATTGTTAGCGTCAAGAGTTCAAATGAAAGTGACTACAAAATGATAAAGGAAGTATACTACCGGTATCTGCCGGTATACACGCACTCGTGCAGTGGCACGGACACGTTCGGCAAAAATCGAGATTGCTCGGACATATTCGGGAACACAATGAAACAGCATCATACGAAAAATCGAGACTTGAGTTTCAATTTATATAATGGGTCGCAGGTTTTTGGTATGCTCTTAATCAGACATGCCCAACCCTGGGAAATTCCCTTCTAGAACACATGTTCCGCTTCCACCACTTATTCTCCTGGAGAGCGGGAGTGGTGGTAGGCGCGTGCTTGAATCTCTAATCTGTGACGTACACTGCACCGTAGATAGGAAATATCCGTTGAGGTGCTTGGGGGCGACTGTCTTTTCAACATAAAATACTCTGATTTATCTATGAGCTCACTATTATAATAAAGTTTATTTATGAAAAGGGCTAGGCCGCCACTGGCTCTACCTGTTGATTTTTCTTTTAAAGCGTTAGAAAAGAAATGATTATATTTATTATTGGCGTACAAGTTTTTGGGTATTTGCGTGAGCCACGTTTCGATGATTCCTATAATATCACACTTATCATAATTAATACAGGAGTTTAAAAATCTTACATAACCACGACAGTTCCAGAAGAAGAAGTTTGTAGTATTGTTGACTCGTCCTGACGTATTTCGCTTATTTAACCATTTCTATTTTTCTTCTTCGTCTCCCTGGTTGATGATAGCCGATTGTGAATATTCCCTTTCGTAAGATTTCCCGCCTGCTCTTCGATAAAGGCTGATGGGGATTCCGAGGCCTCGCGCTTCACCTTTCCCTGTATGCCGCTTGCTTTCCCCAGTTTCCCTTTTTGAAATGGTTCCGCCCTAATCCCAGATAATTTGGCATTCTGGATTACAGACTACAACGCTGACAGATCTTTGTACTCGAATTTTTTGCCATCCACATATATATTATATTATACCTTAAGGAAGTTTTCAGGTCACAATTTCTAACTTCTTTAAGGTATGTAAGTAGAGTCTTTCTCTCAGCTTGAAAATATCATACATTGACTGTGCCAATTATACGTCGTTTTCCTCAAGAACACCGAAAATAATCAAGTTGTTGCTTCTTAACGCTCTATCCATTGCCTCGATTCTCTGGTCCTGTTCCCTGATAACTGACCTCAGTTTTTCTTACTCGACTTTAAGCTCTTGATTTTCCAGCGTAAGATGGTCAATTTTATTGTGTAGAGCTAAAATCGAGGAGTTCAGATTCCCCATTTTTTGGCATTGAACGTTCAAATTTATCCTCAGAGATTTCGAGAGCCATTGTATCGAGTAACTGACGTGACATAGAGATGGCAACACTAATACACTGTACACCTGAAACAACGACCTTGAGAAAATTGACAGTTTGACCGACGGCAGCTTTTTGCTCAAAATTGATTGCGGTAATGGTTGTAACACTCATAAACCACTAGAAACGAGTACATTAGTGACAATTAGTTACTTTGAAAGCACTTTATAGATTACACTGCAAGAACTCAGCCCGTAAACAACCAAAATTTTCTTTAACAAATTAGTTTAGCTTTCGACCAACCAGTTAAGTTTTCTACCAGATTGTATAATTTTCGAGCCAAAAATACGAATCTTCTGCAAAACAGCTAAATTTATAAAAAAATCATTTTTAATCGAAGAAGATTAATTTGTAACGAGACAGTTGCACCCATAACCAAAATAGATGAAATTTCTACAAAAAGAAATCAATTTTCAAATCAGAAAGATAAGTTTTCAACAACGTGTTAAATTTTGAATGCAGGAAAATTTGTTTGTCAAGAAAGAAAAAAATGTCAATAAAATTGTTGAATTTTCAAACCAAAAAGACAAATTCTTAACAAAACAGTTGAATTTTTAACCAAGAAGTGTGACTTTTTTACAAAATTATTGAATTTTCAACAATATATTATATTAAGAAACGGGTTTTAGCACAACGATTCTCATATCCTCATGTAACATAGGAGAAAAAAATCTTTGAACCACCACACACCCCAAAGACTTTATGTAACTGATAGACGGCCCCTTATGTATAGTCCGAATTCTAAAGTGAGTATTATAATCTAAAATAAAAATGTGTGCAATGGACATTTTTTTAAGCACAACTTCCAGTTTTCTAACATAATATTTTTTAAGTAATTAAAAGGAATTCCAACGTTTATTTTAAATGTTATAGTTTAGTCTATAAATTATCAGAATTCCTATTAATTTTTCGCAGGCTCTACAGTCTTTTTCTCGTTTTTTTATAACTAATTTTGGATGGAAGTTGATGCTTTTCGGTTAGAAAGTCTGCTATTGAATTTTTGGTCGGGAATTCATATTTTTTGGTTCAAAATTTCATTATTTGGCCCAAAATTGAGTTGTTTTGTTGAAAATTCGATAATTTGGTTAAAAAGTCATTCTTCTTGATGGAAAATTCAACTGTTTTTTTTTTTTTTTTTTTTTTTTAAATTCGTCCTTTCAGCTGAAAATTTAAAAATTCTTAACTCGAGGTCACGAGATCCAGCCAATGCTCCAGGTGTAGAAAACACATCTTCTCCAGGGAAGTCTGGGCTTCACATTACTTCAGGGTGCTTAGAGTGGATTCCTCTACGTCACGTGATCCAGTCAATGCTCCAGGTGTGAAAAACATATCAACTCCAGGAAAATCTAGGTTTTGCATTACCTTAGTGTACTTATAGTGGGTTCCTTGAGGTCACGAGATCCAGCAAATGCTCCAGGTGTAAAAATAACATCTTCTCCAGGGGAGTCTGGGTTTAACATTACCTTAGGGTACTTATATTGCGTTGCCTGAGGTCACGAGATCAAGCCAATGCTCCAGGTGTGAAAAACACATCTTCTCCAGGAAAGTCTGAGTTTCACATTAACTTAGGGTACTTATAGTGGGTTCCTCGAGGTCAAGAGATCCAGCAAATGCTCCAGGTATAAAAAACACATTTTGTTCAGGAACGTCTTGGTTTTACATTACTCGAGGGTGCCTAGAATGGGTTAATGGAGGTCACGAGATCCAGCTAATGCGCCTGGTGTAAAAAACACATATTCTCCAGGGAAGTCTAGGTTTTACATCACCTTGGGGTACTTACAGTGATTTTCTCGAGGACACGAGATACAGCCAATGCTCCAGGTGTAAACAACACATCTTCCCTAGGGAAGTATAGGTGTTACACTAATTAGGGTACTTATAGTTGGTTCCTCGAGGTCACGAGATCCAGCCAATGCTCCAGGTGTAGAAAACACATTTTCTCCAGGGAAGTCTGGGCTTCACATTATTTCAGGGTGCATAGAGTGGATACCTCTAGGTGACGTGATCCAGTCAATGCTCCAGGTGTAAAAAACACATCAACTCCAGGGAAGTCTAGGTTTTGCATTACCTTAGGGTACTTATAGTGGGTTCCTTGAGGTCACGAGATCCAGCCAATGCTCCAGGTATAAAAAACACATTTTCTTCAGGAAAGTCTTGGTTTTACATTACTCGAGGGTGCCGACAGTGGGTTCATCGAGGTCACGAGATCCAGCTAATGTGCTTGGTGTAAAAAATACATCTTCTCCAGGGAAGTCTAGGTTTTACGTTTCCTTGGGGTACTTATAGTGATCTCCTCGAGGACACGAGTTCCAGCCAATGCTCCAGGTGTGAAAAACACATCTTCACCAGGCAAGTCTGTGTTTTGCATTACCTTAGGGTACTTTTAGTGGGTTCCTCGAGGTCGCGAGATCAAGCCAATGCTCCAGGTGTAAAAAACACATCTTCTCCAGGGAAGTCTGGGTTTCACATCACCTTAGGGTACTTATATTGGATTCGTCGATCTCACGAGATCCAGCCAATGCTCCAGGTGAAAAAAACTCATCAACTCCAGGAAAGTCTAGGTTTTAAATTAACTTAGGGTACTTATATTGCGTTCCTCGAGGTCACGAGATCCAGCCAATACTCCAGGTGTAGAAAACGCGTCATCTTCAGGGAATTCTGGGTTTTACATTACCTTAGGGTACTTTTAGTGGGTTCCTGTAGGTCACAAGATCCAGCCAATGCGGCAGGTGTGAAAAACACATCTTCTCCAGGGAAGTCCGGGCTTCACATAACTTCAGGGTGCTTAGAGTGGATTCCTCTACGTCACGTGATCCAGTCAATGCTCCAGGTGTGAAGAACACATCAACTCCAGGAAAATCTAGGTTTTGCATTACCTTAGTGTACTTATAGTGGGTTCCTTGAGATCACGAGATCCAGCCAATTCTCCAGGTGTAAAAATCACATCTTCTCCAGGGGAGTCTGGGTTCAAGATTACCTTAGGGTACTTATATTGCGTTGCCTGAGGTCACGAGCTCAAGCCAATGCTCCAGGTGTGAAAAACACATCTTCTCCAGGAAAGTCTGGGTTTCACATTAACTTAGGGTACTTATAGTGGGTTCCTCGAGGTCACGAGATCCAGCCAATGCTCCAAGTGTAAAAAACACATCTTCTCCAGGGAAGTCTGGGTTTCACATTATGTAGGCTACTTATAGTCGGTTCCTCGATGTCACGAGATGCAGCCAATGCTTCAGGTGAAAAAACACATCTTCTACAGGGAAGTCTGGGTTTCACATTACTTTAGGGTGCTTAGAGTGATCTCCTCGAGGACACGCTCATCTCAATGAGAAGGTATTGGTTTTATGTGAAAAATGACTTTCGCGGATTCAATCAAATGTCGAAGTTTTGTGACCCCCTGAGTCAGCAAAAACGGTTTTTACGAGGGTGTCAGTCTGTCTTTCTGTCCCTCTGTCTGTCTGTCTGTAGTCTGTAGTATGGTTTAGGCACGATAACTTTCGAAATATTGATCAGATTAGATTGTGCTTTGGCACACTTTTTAAAGGCCTAAAAAGAAAGAACGAGTTCGTTAACTAGCTATTTTGGATCAAAATTCAAAACAATTCATCCTTGTGAAATTTTTCGATAAATCTAAATTGTCAGAATTCCTTCATATCGCGCGTTCTTCTTATTACGCTTGAAATTTTACTTTTTGTTTGTTTCTTCGAATTTTGAAAAATCTATAACTCCGATAATTTCCTTTTTATCAAAACAAAAACCATCGATGAATTGTTCGAATTTCCGAGTACAACGAATAGACGTACATATAATTTTTAAATATTTGAATTTTTGAATCTTCAAACTGTGCAATTTAAAAAAATGGAAGCATAGCAATGTTCTCTTACATTATTTTTTCAAATTTTTAACGAAATAATATTTTAAACTTATAGCTAAAAATTTCAACAAATGAATAATTCGAAATATATTTGATTGGAAGATTCAAAGAATGAATAATTATTCTGAATGAAGTGTTAAAAGTTGAACAATTTATATTTAAAAAGTTACAAATTATTTGAAAATTTTAGGGTTCTAAATTTTCATGATGAAGGCTGAATTTTCAATTTTTCTCTTTTATAAGTTCCAATTCTGCAATTAAAATTAAAATGTTAAAATTTGAAAAAGTACAATTATCGTTTCGAAAAATATTAATTTTTAAACGCTTTAACTGTACTTGAAACAATTTAAAATTTAAAGGGGAAGAGTATAAAAACCTTTTAATATCGCAGTTCTTGGTAATTAATAATTGGTGCAGTTTTTAATGAAGTTCAGATTTGTTTAATTTCAGCGCTTTGTATTAGACAGTTTTTTATTTTTAATGCTGCGCACTCGAAATTGATTCATTTTCAACGTTTTTTTTTTTTTTTTTAATAATGCAATTGTAAAGGTTTATAATTGAAAGTTTTTCCATTTTGTACTAACAATTTGAAATACTGAAATTTCAGAAGCTTTGACTTCAAACAATTCAATTCAGTTTTCATTTTCAAATTGTCGAATTTCAATCAGTTCTAATTGTATATTGTGGAAATTCTAACGTTTTCAATTTCAAATTATTAAAATTTGAATTTGGATTTTGTTGAATTTTATGTAATCAAAATTTTAATATGAAATTATTAACTTTTGAAAAGTTTTAAATTGTCCTGTTTTCAAAATTTTAATCTGAAATCTTTTAATTTCGAGAATCTTCAATTAAAAATAAAATTGTTTAATGTTCAACGCTTTGAAGCAGTACTGATACGACAACAACTTCTTTCTAATGAAACTGTCCAATTAAAAAAATTTTCACTTAAAAGTTTCCTATTTTGAGAGCATCTGATTAAGATATGTCATATTGAAAAACGAAAAACACCTCTACATTCGTCTCCAAAATATCTAGATACGGTTTCTTTTTGGTATTTTGTTTGAACAATTTTTTAAACAATTACATAATTTTTTATATTTCTGCAATTGTTATAAACAAAATAACTGTCGGATTAAAAAATTCCTTCCGAAAATATCTCGATGCGGCTTTTTTGTTTTGTTTTTTCTAACCATTTGTTAAACAACTAATAAACTTGTTGCTTATTGTACATTTGCTGTGTGCCTGTAGATATGGATTTGAAACTAATGTGATTAATTAAAAAAAAAACTAAGAGTCGTGTCAAAAAACTAAAAAAACTTCTAGATTCGTCTCGAAATATTTAAATGTGGTTTTTTTGTTCTTGCGTTTAAACAATTTTCAAAGAATTACATTATTTTTCATAGTTCTGAAATTGTTATAAACAAAGTAATTGTGTGGTTGAAAAATGGACGATACTATTGCATTCCTTTCAAAAATATCTCGATCCGGCTTATTTTTTTCTATCTATTGGTTGAACAATTAGGACATTTGTTGATATATACTTATAGCATAAGTATATAGCATAAAAGCGCACCAGGTAGTTTAGCACGTATTCTACGAGAACTTTTTTAAAATTTAAATTCTTCCAACAGCCAAAATAAGTTCTAATGATCATTCGACGATCCGGGTGCACGTGGTCGTGCACCAGATAGCTTAGCACGTATTCTACGAGAACTTTTTTAAAATTTAAATTCTTTCAACAGCCAGAATAATTTCTAATGATCATTTGACGATCCGGGTGCACGTTGTTGTGCACCAGGTAGTTTAGCACGTATTCTACGAGAACTTTTAAAAAATTTAAATTCTTCCAACAGCCAAAATAAGTTCTAATGCTTATTCGACGATCCGGGTGCACGTTGTCGCGCACCAGGTAGTTGAGCACGTATTCTACGAGAACTTTTTAAAAATTTAAATTCGTCCATCAGCCAAAATAAGTTCTAATGATCATTCGACGATCCGGGTGCACGTGGTCGTGCAGCAGGTAGTTTAGCACGTATTCTACGAGAACTTTTTTAAAATTGAAATTGTTCCAACAGCCAAAATAAGTACCAATGATCAGTCGATAATCCGCGTACACCTGGTCGTGCACCAGGTAGTTCAGCACGTATTATACGAGAACTTCTTTAAAATTTAAATGGTGCCAACATTCAAAATAGCTCAGAGTAGTGAGTCGACGAACCGGGCACACTCGTATTTAAAAAAATTAATTTTCGATTTAACGTTTTAGTCAATAGTTCATTTACATTTGAAAATATTTGAAAATTTCCAAATTTTGAGTAACGTTCATATTTTTTAATTAAAGCTTTTGACATTTCGGAGAATTTGTGTTCGGATTTTTTATAATACATTTTGTTAATTTTTTATTTACATTACAACTTTACATTTTGTTTAACTTTTCAGAAGTACCATTTTTTTTAATTTTTCCGAATTATCAAAAAAGTTTTCATATCTGTGCTGAAACTATCTGTAAATTATTTTCAATAGTTAAGAATGATTAAAGAAATTGTTTATTACGTTATAAACAAATTATTGAACAAAAGTTCTTTTCGGGATTGGGAATGTATAGCTCACTGAAATCCGGAGTCTTTGTATGGAATGTGCGAGAAATAAAAGATTTATTACTGTTACTTGAAAGAAGATGCTATTTAGCAATTAAAAAAAATTCACAATTTCGCATTTATCAACGAAAAGGCTTTATTTTTTTAGCGGAATAAACTAAGAATGCTTTTCTGGTGACTTTTTGATATGAAACTTAGCAAATTTGGAAGCAATAATAATTATTTAAACAATTTTTATAAAAAAATCCAGAGTTTTTCTATTTTTCAACGAATAGGCTCAATTTAAAAAAGATTAACTAAGCATATCTTTGCGATGAGTCTCTTCTACGGTAATAAGAATTACAGAACAAGTACAAATTTTAATGATAGTAAAAACTTTTCTTTTCAATAATTTCAATCTTTCTTTCTTTTTGTTAATTTCTTCCAGTACTTTAATAATCTCTTTAATAAAATGATATTGTGCTTTTTTAAGATTTTCTAAAATAATTTTTGACATGCAATAGATTTTTCCCGAATTTTTACTGTGATGTAATATTAAAACATGTTAATGAATTCATTCTGTGTTTTTTTTCTTCAATTTAATTCATTTTAATTTAATTTTAGTTACATTTTCGACGTCTATTATTTTTTTCAAATTTAAACTATTTTTGAAATCTTAAGCAATGCGAAATGATTTCATCTTGGGCTGATTATTTTTAAAGAAAAAATTACAATTTTAATTACTATTTTGGCTCATTTCTTAATATTTCTCTTTAAAAATATACAGTCTTACTTTTTTTCGAAAAGAACTTATTTTTATTAGAATAATAAACAATACAAATTATGAACATTTAGAAATTTTTTTATTTCACTTTCATTTACATTTTCAAAGACGATTACATCCTTATAATTTTAACAAACAGTAAAAAATTATGAACGTTTAAAATTTTATTTTATTTTACTCTCAGTTAAATTTTCAAAGAATATAACATCCTTCTAATTCTAACTATTATTGCAATCTTAAACAATTGAAAATATGAATTCAGCTGTGTTATTTTTATTACAAAACATTAAAATTTGAATTATTTTTGGAATTTAAAGAAGTATAGAAAATTTAAAAAATGATGGTTGGATTTCAAAAGTTTATAATTATTATTAACAATAATAGTAGTGACTTATCTTGATATTTCACTGGGATTCCGCCTCTGTCTTCAAAGTTGATTCTCAATTTTTCATTGGGAATTTATGAAAGAAAGAAAGGAAATTAAACAGTGCGTTCACGGAAAAGTATTGCAAAAATAATAACGCAAACAAAATGAACCGGTTAACTAACTGGGCTGATAGTGTTTTATTTTCCGAAAGCGCGTGATTCAACCTCTCTCTGAGAAGTAAACTTTTAGACCATCCGTTTTGTCATCAATGAGGATGACATCGGGAATCGATGATGTTGCTGCACCACAGGGTACTTTTTTATTATTTTTTTTACAAGGAGAATTGCGTAATGCTTTATGCACTGTCTCTTTTCAGCAGCTTCAGCCTGTTCCGCCTCCGTAGTTGTGTCCAGGTCCATAACCTCGACCTCGGTGTGCGGGATGAGCTCGCGTACGCTACCCCCGCCACCAACAGCCTCCCTAATGGCAGCGAACAGCTTTGATCTGCCATTTGCTGCAGGTCTCACTTCCACAAGGACCTCCCCGTTCCTGTTTTCTATGACGCTCTTGATTTTAACACCAAGGGTGTCAAGTTTCACCTTACACTTGGGTCCCTGAGGACCTCTGTGTAGCTTAAACCCTCGGCAGGTTTTATGATAACCGCCTCGGGTCTAATTCGCCTCTCTCTCACCTTCTTCTTCTCAGCTTGGGGTGCAGGTGTAGGCACTACCTCCTCGCCCTTCTTGGGTTTTGAGGTTTTCACGACAGCAGGTCGAATCCTCAGCTTTTTCCTCTTCTGTGTCTTCGAGGTGTTCGCCTCTCACGGCGCACATGTGGGGGAAATACAAAGACCCAGCGCAAAGCGTAAAATAGATACACCAGCGAGCGAAAATTATCAGTTATGTTTACATTCTCATCATAAGGAGAATCTCGACTTCGAGACACCCTGAATCCGAAAAAAAGAGGTTTTTTGATGGTGTCTATCTGTCGTTGTTGTTGTCGTCGTTGTCATTGTCGTTGTCGTTGACGACTGTATGCCGAATAACTTTTGAAAGAATTATCGGATTATCTTGCAATTTTGCAGGAAGTTTGAGGGACCAAAAAACGACAAATAATGATTAAACAAAAATTGTGCAATCAAAAAAGATCTACAAATTGGTTATTGGTTATTTTCTGATAGGATGTTGAGACGGTCCGTTCTATTTTCATAATAAGAATAAATTCTTAAAACTACGGGTGAATATTCAAATTGATCAATGCACTTTATATATCGATCCTGGTATCGGTACCAACAGGACTTCTTACTCGAGGCTCTACGACGAAGGACTGTTATGGTCTCTCCTAAAATTCACCCCATCATTGGTGACAGATTAACGAATGGGCGTCTTTGTGAAACGAAGCAACTAATCAGGCTTCTTCTTCATAGATTTTGACTTCACTTCGAAGATACTAGCCTAATTCTGTGTAAATTAGAATAGTGAGAGTGATTTTATGGGAAATTATTCCTTATGTAAATTAGTTTATGCATAATTGTAACGACTTTGCATCCCATCTTTTGGTGGTCACCTCGTTGTGCATGTTTGCATCTCATTGTGGGGAATTAAATGAATGAAAAAGAAGTGCATGCAACACTTTTGTAACGACTTTGCACTTTATCTATCGATAAAGACCTCCTTGTGCATGGTTGAATCAGCTTCTGAAATTCGAATGAGGTTTTTTTTTTCTTCAATTTTTCAAAAAGAATAGAGCCAGAATGGAGTTTTTAACGACCTTGTACTTTATCTAACAGTAAAGACCTCGTTGTGCGAACAAAGTTTTGGTATCTGAGTATCTAAAAGCAATAAAGGAAGGAAAATCCAAATTATAATAAAATTAATCATTTTGGAATCAAATTCGCAATCATCTCTCCCTTGAGTGAGTCCACAATCTGCACTTTTTTCGTCAAATAACGATTTCAATTTTAGTGAGAATTTTTATTGTGTAAATTAATCTCACTCAATTGTTGATTATTTAAATTTCAACTTCAGTTATAAAATGGTTAGGGCTAGTTTTTATATCCTATCAGTATTGGAATCAACTCATATCGTTGGTTGCAATTTACTTATATATATATATATGTATATATATATGAAATAAGGTAAAACAACCACCGCAGGGACCCACTGGGAGCAACGGCCATCTAAAAATGACACCGGCTCACAGTAGGACAGCGGTAAATCTCACTCATGGCCACGTATCACAACCGTGAGATGGGTGGTCCTGCGAAATGGGTGGTCATGGTTCATGCGAAACATTCCATAAACTGCGATTTGACGCTTACCAACCAACCCGATAAATGGGGATAAAATACCTCCTATAAGTAATTCTATGAAAATGCACATTTTGCGAACATGTTACAGTACTAAGGTTCAATTCCACTGCTATCGTGAAGGATATGAGAAGTTACATCTATTGCAATTTGACTATAATATTGAGGATGACATTCTCATGCCCAAAATAGTGTGAATACCTATCCTCCGATCGAGCACTTAGTTCCACATTGTACAATAGGGTGGTCCAAAAAATGTCAAGTTTCGAATTTAACCAGTGAAATTACAATCGACTGTACAATAATCATGCCTCAAGTGGCAAAATCAGATTGCGGTTGGCAAACTCTCATTCTAGAACGATGTGGATTTACGGTCTGACATGGACAGCATGGTTGGACGTTGTGAAGGTGAGGGCTATTGTCCAATTACGTCGTCCCGCGACAGAAAAATTTTTAATTTCCATTTAGAAAAATATCCATCGTGTCCTAGAGACGTCTTCGGGACATCCCTATGACGTCTTTTGTAATATGTATTTTGGACACCCTATGAATGCTCTTAAGACATCTAATGTCAGTATGAAAGATGTCCCGAGAACGTCCTATGTCTTTAAGACGTCTTTAGCACATCTTTAGGACAATAGACGTCCTAGAGACGTTGTTTGGACTGACATTAGACGTCCTAGGATCGTCCCAAGGACGTTCTTTGGATGTTTATGGTTTTGTGCCAGTTAGGTGGTCCTAGCCGGGATCTATTCGGCATACAATTTATTATCTGGGCCTATCCGGGTCCTGTATGGGGCGCTTGGAAAGCTTTATCCGGGTCCTATCCTGTCCTAGCGAGGATCTATTCGGTTCAGCAGCTCGTGACAGATGATGTAATCTAATGATAAATTTGCAAAACAATTGTTTTATATATCGTCACTGCACTTAATTCATTTTCGAAATTATACAATTCCACACACGGTCACTTACAAACAAAATGGCATGCTCAAACGCTTTGAAAAATCACATCCGCTGGGGATTCGAACCCTACCTAAACTACCTAAATATGAGTCTAAACCTAAATATCTTCCGCACAGCCTAGTGAATTGAGCCATGGAATCGCTTCGATCTTGTTGACAAAATTTCAGCCAAGCTGTTTTGCTAAAAAGTCAGGGCTAACTGAGGGATATATTTATGTTTCTTTTTTCAACGGTAAACTCCCAGATAGGTATCGGATGGACCCGGATATACGCTTCTTTTGAATCTAGATGAAATGAATTTTTGTTTCCGTGTCCCACATACGTCCCGGCTAGACCCGGGACGTATGTGGGACACGTATTTCTGGTTTCGCGTCCCAGATAGATTCAGGATAGACCCGGATAGATGATCACTGTATTCTTTACTAAAATACAGAATTTGTCAGGTCTCCCTGATAGAACCCGGATAGACCCGTAAAATTGCCGGATTGGAAATAATTCTACGTATAGAGCCTGGATAGACCCGTATAGAAGACTTATCCGGTTTCTATCAGGGTCGTGTCTGCTTTCTATCGGGTCCCATCCGTCATTTTAAGCAGGGTACATTTATTATTGTACCTCGGCCTGGGATTGCTTATTCAGATATTGCAAAATAAAGTACCAATTTCATTTATCATGATTACTTTAATATTTGATCCTTGATTTGCATTAAATTTTATTCTCAGCTACCCTGAAAAATGTATAATCTAAATGAATTTATATTATTACAATTCATAATATGCATTGGTATATAAACATACTTATGTTTATTGTATTTTTTGCATGATTGAAAAAAGTGCGCATCTTATAAAAAAAAATCTGCCTAGGGCGCGCGACTGTTGGTTCTCTCGCTTCGCGCTCGATAATATATTTATCTCGCGCTTCGCGCTCGATGATGTGTTTACCTCGCGCTACGCGCTCGGTCTATGCCTCGACCTCCTCTGGGGTGGGCGGGTGGACGACAGTAACTGGAGGGTCTTGGAAGAGTCGAGATGGGTCAGACGAAAACTGTTGATTTTCTCTGACCGACCTCTCTCGCCACTCTAGATTTCTCCTAGCATTAGATAGCACTCGTATTATGTCAACAATATGCTGCCTGATGGTCAGTAGCTCTGACTTGTTGAGCATGTGATGACAGATCCGCAGTTCGCGGGTGAACTGTCGAACCTTGGCAGTGAAAGTCCTGCCAGATGTTATGTAGTCCATTGATGCATTCGTCTTTTGGTCTTATGATCAACCGTCGGTTTTGTTTTACGGTTTACATCTGCCAAAGCTCTCGCTGCATTATACACACTGCAATTGATAGTCCAGAGGTCGGATTCTTCGGAAAAATTTCCACGAATCTTGTCATCCAGTTCAGCCAGATCTTTGGGCTTGAGAGAAACCTGAACGTTGATGTTTCTCCGGGTCTTGAAGCATCGCTCTTTCCCTATTGTACGCCTGCTCGCGGTTGGTCTCAGTGTCGCCTCTCTTCCTCTGCAGTCGCGTCATCTTTTCGTTCTGGGGCCATACTGGTATCATAGAAATCCAGCAGGTCGTCCCTGAGTCGATCCGTCCACTTAAAAGTAATGAGGTTCTTCCGGTCGATCACATTGACTCCATCTTGATTGGCTCCCCCAACTCTAGGATAGTCGGCATTGTTGCCCGATCCATTGGCGGGAGCCCTGTGCGTTCGATTGTTTTGAACCGCACTTGCTATAACTATGTTTGGTGTTATCATTGCTGTTCCCACGAGCAGCTAGGGAAACGGGTTCATCCATTCTTGTAGAGCACCGCATGCAAGAATAAGGTGCATACTCTGAGAGGTCCCCCGGTATCTCAAAGTCACCATTAGAGACACCTCACCCGTATGTCATTCAGCTTTCAGCACGGTTTTCACGCCTTCTTTTGGTGGTTAATTCCTTTGGGACTATCCCTCGACAATTGTTTATCCGCAACCCGAGGATGCGTTCGGTGGCTTTGTTATAGGCCCTTCGGTTTGACTCCAGAGGATTCGAAACCGAAATCGGACTAATATATATATATATGTGTGTGTGTGTGTGTGTGTGTGTGTGTGTAAAATTGAAAAGAATGGTTTAAACAACCACCGCAGGGTCTTACCTGCAGCAACCGCCATCTATAAATATGAAACTGGCTCCCACTAAAAGAGCGGTCAATCAAACCTATGCCCATGCATATATATATGTATATATATATATATATATATTCGGTCCGAACTCCGGACCACAAATCAATCAGTTTATGCTGCGGCGAGAGCTATAGCTGATTCAAATCGAAGGATACACCGACGATGGATCAAAAGGCCAAAAGAGGTTTGCATTAACTAAACAAGCAGATTGGCTGGGCAAGACAGAATGCGTCGTGTGTCATTGACTACATAACATCTGGTAGGCCGTTTATGGAAAGGGTCCGAAAGTTCGCTCACGAACTGAGGATCTACCATCACACACTGAACAAGACAAAGCTGCTGACTCATTTTCACAACAAATTTATAGATCTTTTTTGGGTGAACATTTTTGGTCTATTTTTTTCTCGTATCTTGCATAGTTTAACCGCGAAATGGAATTTTTTAGTTTTTACCAAAATTTTCACGATTAAAACGAAAAATATGCGGCTTATCAAAAAAATTGTCTCAAGAAAATTTTTTCATCTTTTTCAGAAGCATAATTTTGCTTGTTAACATTTTTCAATATCTCGTATAGTTTTGCTAGAAAATAGATTTTTAAATTTTTTAGAAGAATTTTCGATGGATAAAACAAAGACCGTTGGTCAAAAATGTCTGGTTAACGAACTCGTCCTTTCTTTTCAGATCTTAAAACAAGGTGCCAAAGGGCAATCCAATCGGATAATTTCTTCGAATGTTATCGTGTTCACAGACAATGCCAACGACGACAGACAGACGCCGAAGTAATAGTATATTACGACACAAGGCCACAAGGTTGGATTTCCGGGCGTGTGTGATATGAAGGCCAAGGCGAAACCGAGGCCTCATATCACGCACGCCAGGGCATCCAATATTTCTGGCCGTGTGTCGTATACTATTTTTCTTCATCCCCTTTGAACATTCCCATTTATTGAGACCCGGGGCAACGCTTTTAGCGTTTTCGAGCGTCGGGCGAGTTATTGAATTCGATACCTCAAGTGCAGAAATTGTTTCACTGGAACACTTTAACAAAAATAAAAAATCCCATTCTAGCACAAAATTTAAAAATATTAAAAGTATAATAATGACAAAATCCTATTATATTAAATAACGAACTAATGAACAAGAAAAACGTTTTTTTCTCTCACTTTTAAAGTGAAATATGATGTACAATATACTTGAGGGTCTCAACTTTTAATATTATTTGTATAATTTGGACGTATTTATTCGACAAAAATTGATATTTATTAAGCTACGCGTAGAATGAAGAATATTTTCCATCAGTGCGGGCTCTTGCAATTCTTTCATTGTTAATATAAGGAAAAAATTATACAGGGTATAAGGAATTTTCCGACTAATAATTATTGTGACGTAATTAATTTCTTCACGTTATTTATACACGGCTCCTGAGTAGAAAAATAGATATTTTCACCAAAACAAACAAAAATCATACTTTCTACACGTTTACCAATATGGTAACGAATAGTTCCAATTGTTATGTAAAAAAATGGTTTCTTTGTCCAAATTTTTTATTTAAAAAAAGTGCAGAACTGAAAGGGTAGAGAACATTTTTATTTCTTACGACTACAAGATATAAGGATCTGCTTTATAAATATTTAATTGCTTCCATATAAATTCTGCGTGAAAAGTATTTAAAATAACGCACATTCCATTTTCATACATGCAATGTTTTGAATTGTTACAGAGATTTATATGAAAGGAAAATTTATTAACAACCCTTCCGTTTATTTTGTAATTCAAAATTTACTATTGCACAGTGGCAAGGATGGTTTTAAGCTGCTTATAGAAAGGCCAAATGCAGTGTATCAACATTACCAATAAAAACAATAACTTTCAGTATAAAAAACTTTCGTCATATTTTCGTAGACTGCTTTCGTAAACTTTATAAAATTCTGAAAAAGTTAAAAAAAGGAAGAAACTTCTTTCAATAATGGACGCAGAGTTGTAAGTCATGTTGCAAATTATGTGTCAATGTAAAAAAAATCTCCCAGCCTTCATAGGTCAAGAATTATGACTTAAAAAAAAACACATTTTTTTCTATTTTTAATCAGAAATTTTTTTGTTAATATCTCGTTTGGTGAATATCGTACGGAAAACGGAAACGGCATTAATAACATAAGTAACAAACGGTTCCACGTGAAAATAAGTTTTTTCGTACAAGATGCCTGACTATATTCAGATTTTTATATATGGCGGAATTTTTTTAAACTTCGTTTATTTTCAGCATCTTCTGCATTTTCCTGCTATATTAATAAATACTATATTCGTACAAATTTCTGTAAACAACAAGTTTTGAGTTATGACTGAGTAGTTAAAATTTTCTAAAATAAAATTAGTGATTGAAAAGTCATACTGAAAAAATTATAAACTAATATTATCATGGAAAAAATGTTAAAAAATATGATTACCATCAACTTAAAAGAATAATTTAAAAAAAAACATAATATTTACATTTATCCATGAAAAGAAGGGATCTATTCGTCACAAATATGCAAAGACACGTTTTTTTCGCAAACGAAATAAGGCAAAAATTAATAATAATCAATTATAAATTGAAATATTTATAAGGAGTATAAAAAAAAAAGAATTCCGAATCTCAACTTGTATTCTCGATTTTTCTGTTCCCTTTGGGTTATAAATTAACCACGTGGAAAGAGATATGAATCAGATAATATTTAGAGGTCGCTTATAGTAAATTTGTCTGGCTTGTACATAAAAATCCATCTTTTTGGAAACAGATGCTTTTACTGGCAAATGATGCAGAATATAAAAGATGCAGCTTATTAAAAAGTGTATTTTTGTATCATCCGTCTCGTTATAAATTATGCATACTTAAAGACCTCTCAATAAGCGGAATAAATAAATCACAATACTTTATAATAATTTCCTTCACATATCTCCTTGAGTATGCATAATTATAAAAATAATTACGATAAAGAATCAGGTTAATGAGTCGCGTCTTTTAGATTCTGTATATAATTTTGCGTTATGATCTGCCTTTTTCGAGAAAAATCAATTTTTCTATGATGATCCGAGTACCGTAATCAATAATCATATCAAATCGTTTTTTGAACTGCCTAATTGTCATAACACATCAGCTGTTGCTCTAGGAGAACTTTTAAACAACGTAACCAAACATTACCGTGCGTTAGAAGCATTGAAAAAACGATTTTTAGAAGCGTTTCCTATATATGCGATCGTATCGAAATTAGATCCACAAACACGTTTAAAGTGGAAAGAACATTTGCAACAAAACGAGTCTCCAACGATGGAGCAGTTACTCGAATTCTTACATAGTCGAGAAAGAATTCTAGAAACAAATAAATGCTTTTCGAAAAATGAGAAATCGGAAAAGAGTATATCACGTAACGAAAATCAATCTCACGGCGGCAATCGAACATTACAATCTCAATCAAATCTTGGAAGACAATCCGTTTATTCAATTCAGACTCGTGCGTTTTGCCATCTTTGTAAGGAAGCACACTTTACTCAAAACTGTGAAAAATTATTAAATGCGAATTTGCAAGAACGTTTTGATATCGTCAAAAATGTACATCTCTGTTTTAATTGTCTCCGGTCTAACCATACCGTAGAAAATTGCCAGTTCAAACTAATAACGCGAGTTTACACACTACCGTATCGTCTCAAGTCTCACTATCGGCCGCTATCATACATATTTTAGATCACAAGGGCCATCCCCAAGCATGCAGGGCTCTCCTTGACAACGGTTCTCAGGTTAACTTCATCACAGAAAAATTAGCAGAGAAATTAGGTCTCAAACAACGAGAAATCGAAATTCCACTCGGCGAAGTGAATCAAATGAGTTCTAGCGTGAGCAAAATAACGCGAACAACGATCCAATCGCGATTAAATAAATACTCAGCTGATCTCACCTTCCTTATAACACCAGAAGTCAATGACCGCACACCAAGTGAACCCTTAAACAGAGTTGAATTAAAAATTGCGCCTAAACTCCATCTTGCTGATCCAGATTTCCACAAACCGTCAAAAATCGATATAGTGATCGGTGCTGAAATATTTTTAAAACTGCTCTGTATCGGACAGATATCATTAGCAAACGATAACGTGACACTGCAAAAAACTCTTCGTGGATGGATTCTAGGTGGAAAAACCCCGGGCAAGGTATTTCCAGACCCTGCTAATTGTAATTTATAGCTAAATTTATTGCATAACAAAATTTCGGAATTCTGGGAAATCGAAAACGGCCCAAACGAAAAACTTTCATTGAAAGAAGAAAATGCTTGTGAAACACATTTTCAAGAAAATACGCGCCGCGATCTGGAAACCGGGCGCTATATTGTGAAACTTCCATTCAAGGAAGATTCAATCGAACTCGGTGAGTCATACTCACAGGCCCTCAGACGATTTAATTCGCTTGAGCGATCTTTGGCAAGAAATACCGATTTTAAGGATAAATATATCGCCTTTATGAGAGAATATATGGAATTATACCACATGGCTGAGGACAAATCTGTTTCTGTCTATGACGGTTATTTTTCCCGCAACACGCGGTAATTAAACAATTAAGTTTAACGACAAAGCTTCGAAGCGTTTTCGATGCCTCAGCGAAAACATCAAACGGGAAATCTTTAAACGATAAACTTATGGTCGGTCCCAATATCCAAGACGATCTTTTTTCCCTTCTTGTCCGTTTTCGATTCAATACATACAATCACTGCAGATATCGAGAAAATATATCGGCAAATACTTCTCGATCAAGCCGATCAAAATGTAAAAAAAATTTTAGGGCGAGAAGATCCTAGTCAACCCCTAAAAATCTTCAAGTTAAAAACTGTGACTTATGGCATGTCCTCTGCGTCTTTTTTAGCAACGCAATCGCTTATGCAATTGGCTAACAATGAAGCTAATATTTATCCACTTGCGTCTACTACGTTAAAAGAAGATTTTTATATAGACGATTTGTTATCGGGAGCCCGAACTTTTGAGGAGGCAAAACAACTGATTAGCGAATTAATGCAGGTCACTCGTAAAGGTGGCATGAATCTGAGACAATGGGCATCCAATGAACCTGATCTTATCACTTCTTTATCAGGAGAATCTAACGAATCTTACCTTTGTTTGAATTTAGGAGATACGGCAAAAACACTCGGTGTTTATTGGAATCCCAGACGTTCACTAATAAATCTGCAAGTCGTCGTTACTTTATAATGTTTAGACGATATTATTATAAATTATGGCCAATTAGGGTCATTCATTTTCGGCTGCCGTTTTGCCTGTCGTTTTCCCTGTCGTTTTCCTGTGGTCCCGAAAAAACTACAGGAAAAAAATGACAGGCCTGTCATTTTTTTCCTGTCATATATTTTTGTAAGGGCTACTTGTGATGTAATATACTATTATTTGTACCGCTTATTAAACATTATTCATTAATTATGATTAAAATCAATTTTTAAATTATATTTTTAATTTGATATTTGTTGCAGATGTAAGGAAAATCCCTATTTCGGTTACACACTCGCAGGAGCTTCAAAGGACGAACAATACAGATGGTTGGCAGCCATGCTTTTTGGGGAATATCAATGCAATTTGACCCCCTCTGCAGTGAATCTGATGGATCCTTAAAAATGCTGCATTTAATATTAGAATTTTGTAATAAGGGGCCGTACAAAAATTGCATGAAGAGCAAACTAACCCCTTAACTAATTATGTAAAGAGAAAATCTAAAACAGAATCAGAAGTTTGAATGGGACCAACTTGTAAATTGTTGTCCTCAGCCCTTGCTTGCCCACGAAAAAGATTTTGAAAGTATTCATTAATCAATCGAATTTTAATTGACTTGATGGAGTCCAAATATATATAGAGGAGATGAATGATTATTTTCGTTACGTCCTTGAAAAAGAGATTTTAAATTTAAATCATGTTATTCAATATTTTTCGTGTGAGCTTACGAATATTTTGTCGACTGTCCTTCTGTTTCAAATTTTAATTTTAATTGTATACAATATGGAATTCCGAGTGCTAAGTAATAATGAGTTACGGAAGGATACCAAAGATAACATTTTTCCGAAATAATTCCAATTTTATTCTTAATACAGTAGGAAAATTGAAGGCACGAAAGTATTATAAATGTGTAGATTTATTAGAGTTCACACAAGGTGAATTCAAATTTCGTATACGTTCTTATTTTTTCTGATTTTAAGATTATACACTCTTTCGTTACTTGGATATCTATGTATACTATTACAAAATTGTCTTGAGAGACGCGATTTTATTTGTTATATTTAATAAATGTTCTTTTATATTATACTTATTACTTTTTATGCCAGGCATATTATTATTTAACATTATTAACTGTACTTACATTATTAAAGTAATAATCCAGGCCATCAGGAGAAAATTCGATAAAAAGTTTATAGGTATAAATCCTCAGTCATTATTTTCTGAAATCCAATTTTTGTTATCCAAAATAATGGTAACAATAATTCGTCACCTAAAAATTTAAGTAGAATTACTGTCTGAGAATAAAAATAGAAAAAACTTCACATCAATTCAATTTTTGCCCATTTTTGGTAATTGCCTGAAATGTGCGCCAGAATAAAAAAAAAGTATTGAATAATTTGATCATTCCTATCATCCCTTACGAAAAGAAACTACTTGTCACGCCAAGTAGTATTTTCGCGATTACTTGCAATAGTGGAAATGCGCAGGCGCGTTACGTAATACATTAAAAATTTCTTATTTTGAGGATTACGTGCTAATATTTATGACCAAACAGCTTGAAATACAATAAAACATCAATTTGCGTTTTTTGGTAATTAGATAGTTATATTGAGGACAGTAGGTAGGGTAAGTATAAAATTGTACAGGTTTTGCTTAAAAGCAGAAGTTTCAGTCTCAAAAGCGGTACGATCTAACTTATTAGGAGATGGCAAGTGCAAAGGTTTTAAAAAATTCACGTATATATTTTTCAAAAATTAAAAATGTAACTGGTGAATTGCTATTGTTTAATAAATTGATAAATTTCAATAGAAATATTGCAAAATGGCTCATTCTTAATTATTTTAAAAGTAATTTTTATTTATACTAATTATTTAATAAAAAAATAATAACTGGCAATGAATAACAATAAAAAATGAATTGCTTTTAATAATAAAATACAACTTATCTTTTCAGAAATTAAATTTATATTTTATTTTTCGCCTTTAAAACTAAGTAGTTGTACAAGGTTAATTATTATATCATTAAGCCGTTTCCCTTTCGGGGTAGGCGTGAATTGCTCGGTGGTAAAGTAGTGATGTGTGGAATTGGTTGGAACTTCTAACATGCAAGTGGTATTCACCCCATAATCAGAGTAGTAAAATTGCACCAATTTTTTGTTGGCAAGTTTACCATTCTAATCGGTAGAATTTTTTAATTTTTACAGTGTATTTTTATTTATTGTTTATGTGAAAGTATTTTCCATACAATGTAAAATAAATTGTAGCATCTAAATGTAATGTATTCAATTGCATTAATTTTATAGTATATTTTTTCAAATGGCAGTGCCTATGTGTACCACAGCATGAATAACTCCTGACTATTGTATGTAGTATAAATGCATAATTCGACTGGTTTTAACATATAAACAGTGTTTTTTCGAAACAACCTACTGCAGAAAAATTATTACGTTATTTGGCTGAAGATTGAATTCTCGATTTTTCTATAACAAACTAACAATAACTGCTCAACAAAATTATATCGTTATCATAACTTTATTTATATTCTCAGTGATAACTTAATGAAATTGGCTTGAATAATATGATATTTTCTTAACCAAAAGATACTCTTTTGTTTCTTCTATGTAGCATAAATGGTGAACAAATTGTAAATTTGAATAGTTCTGAGTGTAGTGTGGTCAATAAATCTGGTAGATATGAAACAGTCTTAGATAAAAAATAAACATTTGTCTTCCCACTCCATTGTAGGTAACTTATAAAGCCGTGTAATCAGATACTGGTTATTATAGAAGTGAATATATTCCAAGATACCTTCCATGCAATATTCCATGTATTAGTTTTTAGTTATCTAACATTGTCTCAATAAAGAAACACATGAAGATCGTAATTCCACTTCTCACCTGCATGGTCTTTTTTGTGTTGATAAGTAAGTGTAATATAGACTATAAAATAAAATAATAACTAAAAACTAAAATACAAACCAAAACAGTGTAATATAATATAAGGTTGTAACTAGTCATTCGTTAGTAGATGAGTTGGCTGCGTTCTTAAGCAATATTCCTACCCTACCGACATCGAGAAGATTCTGTAGATGTAGTGGTTCGCGTCCGTGTTAAGTTTGTTGAAAAGTGGTGCGTGTCCGTTTTAGGTTTCTACAATATTACTGATGACGTCATCATGAATTCCTACCTTACCGACATTGATACAAGAGAGGTACTGTACCAGGGGACTGGACCACTTTTACGAGGGGGCTACTGAGCCATATCTATGTATTTAGATGGGGCATACTAGACTACTAAGTACTAATACAAGAGGGCTACTAAGCCACGTTTACAGGAGGGAGATGCGTCTCCACTTTACCGACACTGAGAACATTCCATAGCTGACATCATAAAATAATATTGCGCAATTATGAGGGTCGAATTCATGTAAACAGCTTCAAGATTATTTCTCATCTTATGTATGTGGAAGAACGAGAGAAAATAGAGGATGAGGAGGAGTAGAAGGAGGAGGATGATGAGGATACGATAATATTACAGTCAAGTACGTATTGAAAATATTAGATTCAATGATTGTGTGCACTAAATCGCCTGTTAGAAGTTTCAAAAGCTGTGTTGAGCCTCCTACACTTTTTTCTTAGAAACTTTGTGTGTATATGTGGCATTTAGTTGTAAAAATAGAGGTGCTAATCGCCTTCCAAACAAAAAAAAAACTTAAAAAACTATAGGTAATGCCTTATTCCTGCGTACTAGGTGTATCTCCACTCTCGGTGCTGCACTCTACGCTGAGCTTGATAAATCGCCATCCCCCTATAATATTGACTTTATGCAAGTCTTACATCAACATTTAGTTGAATACATTAGATTGAATTCTCGGCACCAGCCGATGGCAATATCACGGCAAAGGAGAAAGAAAAACAGGCGAAATATCAAGCACTTCTTTTCGAGCTTAGCAGGCTATACCAAGGCTACAAATTCCATCTTGTAGTTCTCATAATAGGCTGTTTTGGTGGCATGAAAGCTTCATTTCTTAGTCAACTCAACAAGATTCCGGCTTGCCAGCGTCAGGCTCATTTCATCGCGAACAGGATGAAAAAGGCTGTTCTTCTGGGATCACTTCATCTGGTCCGACAACAGTGTCCCTTATAACATTCTACAAAGATTGGTAGCTCTAAAAAAGTATCCAGAGGTGAAATTTTCATCTCCAACTGTCCCGTCGCAAAGGAGCGTTCCTTTACAAAGCCGCGGAGCAGGCAGCTGAGACCCTTGGCCTGAATTTCAACGTCAGAAGTGAGAAAAGTGCATCACTCCATCTAGATGCTTCACTCCTGAAAGCCGAATGAAAGAAAGCAGAATTTGAAAAATTCCATAAAGCGCTATTCGACAAGAAAATGCACGGAAATTTTCACAGGAATTTGGAAAAACAGTCCTTGTCGGAGGAGCAAACTTTTGTTTTTCTCAAATCATCAGGGCTTAATTCGGGTACAGAGGGTTTTATTTACGCATGCCAGGGAAGAGTCATTTCCACCTTAGCATACCGTAACCTTAAAGCCATAGCCGCGTGCCAATAATATTCCACGGCACTTGCGAGATGAATGCAGAAAGCAGTCATACTTGGGTAAATAATAGTTACATAGAAACAGTGATACTTTGAACACTGTGTCAGTAACATGTATACACGTGAGGGGGGCTTTCATGAGGAAAAAAGTATTTTGCGTAAAATTGCTAAAGCTAGTGCAGCGATTCGACGGAAGCATAGCTTACTAACGTTGGGTAAAGAAACAGTTGAGCTGACATTTAATGATAACTTTAAGCCAAACATTATACCGCTTGAGAAAATAGTCAATGATTTGAAACTGTTAAAAGAATTGATTTAGTTGAGGATGGAGTCAAGAATGGAGTCAAAAATGAAGTAAAGAGTGAATCTGGAGAAGATTCGCAGCCGGAATATGATGCTGAAACTTCATTTAAATCAGCTGTGTAAACGGATTCAAAAACATCAGAAGCTTCTGAAGAAACAATAGGCAACATTTCGTGGAATAGTATTGTGAAAAATTATCTCGAAATGTTACAAAAAAGAAAAAAGGATCTAGGTGTTACATTTGGTGTACGAAAATTAACTAACAATAGATTAATTATTGGTTATTTACCAATAGGTTTTGAACCAAATGGGGGAAATCAATTATCCAACTACTGTAGCTTGTTGGAACTTTTGTTTGAAAAGGATCCAGCAGAAAATTCTATAAGCTTGAATGACTGAAAATTATAAAAAAATCATAATTTCAGCAAATGCACATGAAAATTTGTATAAAGTGGATGAGGCACTTCGTAATAATAGAACTTTGAAGTTTTAAAATTTCAAAGCTAAAACAATAAATGTATCATCACCCTCAAAAACTAATAAACAAAATAAGAAGCGTTTTTTATCAGGTAAGGGTTTAATTCCAAAATATGTGATTAGCACAGAGGATAATAAATTAAACTACATTTATTGGTATGATCCAAATGAATTAGTGTATAGATTACGTTTACTGCCAGCATCTCAAGCAGCTGGAAATCCAAGTCAGACAAACGAAATTATATCAATTATTGAAGAACTACAAGAAGCTGGAATTATATATTAATGAGTGTTTTGTCACGATTTTCATTATTTGCAAGATGACCATCGATGTATTCGGACGTCATACCAAGCGAGCAGAGAGAACAAGTCGTGGTCCTCCACGACTCGAAACTCAGAGCTCATTAGTCAAGTAGACATTCGACTGAATGCACTCAAAAATGGACCTTGAGAAGCAGCAGTTGGTGAAGGAGCTGCATAAGCCAGCTAGAAGAAATTACTAACGTCGGCATTTTGACATCCGTGGCATTGATGAGACCTGGCAAGCTAGAATTGTTGAAATTCAGCCACACGAGAGAGAACACAAAGGATACAAGTACATTTTAACTGTCATGAACATATTTTCAAAATTTGCTTGGGCTGTTCCCGTTAAATCCAGGAAGGGTGAAGATGTAGCTGCCGCCATAGAATCTGTACTTGATGAAGGACGCGTACCAACAAATTTACATGTTGGTAGGGTTAAAGAATATTACAACTCGCATTTTGAAAATCTTATGAAGCGGTATACAATAAATTTGTACTCGACATTTAGTAATTTTAAAGCATCAATTTTCGAGCGATTTAATCGTACCTTGAAAAACAAAAGGTGGATTCAGCTTAGCTTGCCAGGTAATTATGAATGCATAGATATTTTCAAAGGTTTAATCTTGTCTTACAACGAAACCAAACACCAGACTATTAGAATGAAACCAAAAGATGTTAATGAGCAAAATGAGAAAAAATTGTTGTTTCTACTTATCTAGCAAAGTAGACTCCAACATTTTTTATTTTCTTTCCGATTTTCAGGTTACACTGTTACAAAAAATCAAACGTTAGCATTTAAAATTTTGTTTGTTTCCCAAATTCTGGGTTTGAATATTGAGCCTTCATTATAAATAAAATATTGAGTACTATCGAAAAAGTGAAGATAACTCTATATTCATTTCAGCAATATCTCCAGAAGTTTTTTTCATTTTTTCAAAAAAAGTCATTTTTTAAACAATTATATTGTTTATAATTTTTAGTAATTTATTTAACAATAATGAAAAAAAATTAAATTTAGTTACTAAAACAGAACGTACCCTGAGGTATCAAAATTGGCAAAAATTTTCAATAATGAAAAAAGTTAGTTCAAACATGGTTTTTAACCCCTTCGCGTTCGTTTCATCCCGCTACGCAAAGCTGCATATAAATTTGAATATTGAGCCTTTATTATAAACAAAACCATGAGTCCTATCGAAAAAGTGAAGCAACCCCTAGGTTCGCCTCAGCAATATCTCCAGGCGTTTTTTTAATTATTTGAAAAAAGTCATTTTTTAAACAATTATATTGTTTATAATTTTTAATAATAGTGGAAAAAATCAAAGTTGCTTGCTAAAACATAATTTAACCTAAGGTATCAAAATTCGAAAATAATTTCGATAATGAAAAAGTTAGTTTAAACATTGTTTTTACCCCCTCCTCGTTCATACCTGCACGTAACGCCATGCTGCATATAGATTTGAATATTGAGTCTTTATTATAAACAAAACTGTAAGTCCTATGGAAAAAGTGAAGATACCCCTTTATTCATCTCAGCAATAACTCCAGGCGTTTTTTTAATTTTTGGAAAAAAGTTATTTTTTAAACAATTATACTGTTTATAATTTTGAGGAATTAATTTAACCATAATGGAAGAAAATAAAAGTTACTTACTGAAACATAATGTAACGTAAGGTATCATGATTGGAAAGAAATGTCAATAATGAAAAAAGGTTAGTTTAAACATTGTTTTTATCCCATCCACGTTCACACCTTCACGTAACACCATGCTACATATAGATTTGAATATTGAGCCTTTATTATAAATGAAACCATGAGTTCTATCGAAAAAGTGAAGCAACCCCTAGATTCACCTCAGCAATATCTCCAGGCCTTTTTTTCATTATTTGAAAAAAGTCATTTTTTTAAAAATTATATTGTTTATAATTCCTAGTCATTTATTTAACAATAGTGGAAAATAATCAAAGCTACTTACTGAAACATAATGTAACCTAAGGTATCGCAATTAAAAAATAATTTCAATAATGAAAGAAAGTTAGTTTAAACATTGTTTTTACCCCCTCCACGTTCATACTTTCGAGTAACGCCATGCTGCATATAGATTTGAATATTGAGCCTTTATTATAAATAAAACTATAAGTCCTATGGAAAAAGTGAGGATAACCCTGTATTCATCTCAGCAATAGCTCCAGCAGTTTTTTTTCATTTTTTGAAAAATGTCATTTTTTAAGCACTTATACTGTTTAAAATTTTCACGAATTTATTTAACCAAAATGGCAAAAAATAAAAGTTACTTACTGAAACTTAATGTAACCCAAAGTATCATAATTGTAAAAAAAAATGTCAATAATCAAAAAAAGTTAGTTTAAACATCGTTTTTACCCCCTCCACGTTCATACCTTCACGTAACGCCATGCTGCATATAGATTTGAATATTGAGCCTTTATTATAAATAAAACTGTGAGTCCTATCGAAAAAGTGAAGATACCTCTATATTCATCTCAGCATTATATTCAGGTGTTTTTTTTCATCATTGAAATTTTTTTCCAATTATGATACCTTAGGGTACGTTATGTTTTAGTAAGTAACTTTGAATGTTTCCCATTATTGTTAAATGAATTCCTAAAAAATTGTAAACAATATAATTGTTTAAAAAACGGTTTAATTATGAATGAAAAAGCAAGACAGCATCTCAAACATCATGATTTTGTATCATTCAGATTGTTGTGGGCTAGAATGAAGATAGGAATCAGAAGATTATTTATCATAGCGTGCTACGCCCCAGTTGATAGCGACCCGAGGGAAGTCAAAGACGCCTTCTGGGATACTTTAAATGATACGGCAATACCCCTAAAAACCACCCTTATGGTAAGTAGACCTAAAATGTTGAAAATGACAAGTTTGATTGTCGATATTTGCAAAAAGAAAAACGCCAAAAATCTTCGTTTTTTATCCTACTAATTAAAGACCAGATGAGAATGTTAGGCAATACCCCTAAAAACCACCCTTATGGTAAGTAGACCTAAAATGTTGAAAATGACAAGTTTGATTGTCGATATTTCTAAAAAGAAAAACGCCAAAAATCTTCCTTTTTTATCCTGCCAGTTATAGACGGGATGAGAACGTTCCACAATACCCCTAAAAACAACCCTTAGGGTATGCAAACCTAAAATGTTGAAAATAACAAGTTTTTTTGTCGATATTTGAAAAAAGAAAAAAGCCCAAAAATTTTTTTTTTTATTCTACGAATTAGAGACCAGATGAGAATGTTCGGTATTACCCGCAAAAACCACCCTTACTGTATGCAGACCTAAAAAGTTGAAAATGACAAGTTTGTTTGTCGATATATGAGAAAAGAAAAACGCCAAAAATCTTATTTTTTTACCCTACCAGTTATAGAGCAGAGGTGGAATGTTCGACAAAATCCCTAAAAACCACCCTTATGGTATGCAGACCTAAAATCTTAAAAATGACAAGTTTGATTGTCGATATTTGAAAAAATAAGAACGCCAAAAATCTACTTTTTTTTATCCTACCAATTATAGACCCGATGAGAATGTTCGACTGCACCCCTAAAAACCAGCCTTATGATATGCACACCTGAAATGTTGAAAATGGCAAGTTTGCTTGTCGATATTTGAAAAAAGAAAAACGCCAAAAATCTTCTTTTTTTATCCTACCAATTATAAAACTGATGAGAAATGTTCGGAAATACTCGTAAAAACCACCCGTATGGTATGCAGACCTAAAATGTTGAAAATGACAAGTTTGATTGTCCATATTTGGAAAAAGAAAAACGCCAAAAATCTTCTTTTTTATCCTACCAGTTCTAGACCAGATGAGAATGTTAGGCAATACCCATAAAAACCACACTTATGGTATGTAGACCTACAATGTTGAAAATGGCAAGTCTGATTGTCGATATTTGAAATAAGAAAAACGCCAAAAATCTTCTTTTTTATCCTACCAGTTCTAGACCGGATGAGAATGTTCCACAATACACATAAAAACCACCCTTATTGTATGCATACCCAAAATGTTAGAAATGACAAGTTAGATTCTCGATATTTGAAAAAAGAAAAACGCCAAAAATCTTCTTTTTTTATCCTACCAATTACAGACCAGATGAGAATTTTTGGCAATACCCCTCAAAACAACCCTTATGGTATGCAGACCTAAAATGTTGAAAATAACAAGTTTTTTTGTCGATATTTGATAAAAGAAAAACGCCAAAAATCTTTTTTTTTATCCTACGAATCAGAGACCAGACGAGAATGTTCGGTATTACCCGCAAAAACCACCCTTACTGTATGCAGATCTAAAATGTTGAAAATGACAAGTTTGTTTGTCGATATATGAGAAAAGAAAAACACCAAAAATCTTCTTTTTTTAACCTACCAGTTATAGAGCAGAGGTGGAATGTTCGACAATATCCCTAAAAACCACCCTTATGGTATGCAGACCTAAAGTCTTAAAAAGGACAAGTTTGATTGTCGATAATTGAAATAAAAAAGAACGACAAAAATCCTCTTTTTTTATCCTACCAATTATAGACCAGATGAGAATGTTCGACTGCACCCCTAAAAACCAGCCTTATGATATGCAGACATGAAATGTTAAAAATCACTAGTCTGATTGTCGATATTTGAAAAAAGAAAAACGCCAAAAATCTTCTTTTTTTATCCTTCCAATCATAAACCAGATGAGAATGTTCGACAATACCCCTCAAAACCACCCTTATGGTATGCAGACCTAAAATGTTGAAAATGACATGTTTGATTGGCGATATTTGAAAAAAGAAAAACGCCAAAAATCTTCTTTTTTTTATCCTACCAATTATAGACCTTATGAGAATGTTCGACAATACCCCTAAAAACCACCCTTATGGTATGTAGACCTAAAATGTTGAAAATGACAAGTTTGATTGTCGATATTTGAAAAAAGAAAAACGCCAAAAATCTTCTTTTTTTCGGAATAATTCTAATAATCATGCCATAAAAAGTGAAATAGAACATTAGTGTGGAGCAGCATCTTTTAAAAGAGTAGTACATAAAATTTATTAAGAGAGTCAGAGTTCAGAGCTCAGTCGAACGCCGAAAAACAATTTATAATTTCAACAATCCAACCTAGTGAAGTAAATCATTTTATGCATTTTGTCCGAAGATTTTCTGGTTTAAAAATCCGTATAGGAAGAATTTTGAAGCACTTAGTGAACTGATCGGATCAATCTTAAAAACGCAGCATTGTTGACTGAGTTATAAGTTCATCCAATCAAACAAAGATGTTTGAAGATCTTTCTGCCTCCAAAAAAAAAGACTTAGCTTTCACGGAGTTATAACAGAAGATGTCGTGAATTTATCTAACTCAGACATTTCAAATTCAAAGCGTTTTAAGGTACTTACAATTAGAGGATTGTACATATTAAACCTGGCACAGTATATAATCTCAAAAGAATATTGATAGTCTTATACAACAAATACCTGCAGGTCAACACACATTCAATCCATACTATATAGGATTTAAAGATGGTTTAATATGGAATTAATAAATATATTCACAATAATATAATGAAGTCAAGAAAAAACTTGGATACATTTATATTTCTGATTTATGAAACGAAGATCGATATCCAAAAATTTTCCTGTGTGAAAAAAAATCAATATTTTCTTGGCATACACAACTGGAATCCGGAAAGTCATTTTATTTCGAAAAAGAAGTCGACGAAGGTAAACAAATGCTTCTTTGTCAATATTATGTATAAAATAGAGATATATGGGTAAGTTTCCACATACAGGGTACTTTTGAAATAAGCACATTTTTCCCAAATACTTTCTAAAAAATATAATTTTTAGTTTAAGTTATATTAAGTAGCACAGTGTGGCCACTAAAATTTCAGAAAAATACAGGCTAATTTGCGGTTTTCCCGATCAAAAATTACATTTTTTTCCGTTGACAATTCAAACTTCTAAAGTAATAATTATTTAATACTAATTGCTTTATTATATACATTTTAAAAAGAATTAATCATTTGAGAACTTAAGAGCAAATATTTCATATAAATAATTGTATGAAAATGATTTTGGACACCATATAGCCCGAAATGTTCCCAAACACAGGGAAAATGGGATGATTGCTCAAGAAAATGTGGGGAAAAATTATTTCAAATCATATTAATGTAGGTAACATTTCTAAGATTTCCATTCGAAATATATTGCATTTTCAACGTTATAGTGGAATTCTCGACAACAAAACATTAATTATTAGAAAAGAGTTGACTTTTTAGTCTGAAAAGTCGAATGTTTAAGAAATAATTTGAATTTCAAACCCGAAAAGATTAACCCCCAAGCGGAGATTGTTATTTCAAAAAGCTTAAAAAATAACAATTTGTAATAATATTATCTGCTAATCTGCATGTTAGACAAAGAAAAAAAAACGAAAATAATATTGACAAGACCCAAAATTTGATAAATATACGTTCTAAACAATTGTTAGGAATGTTCCAAACTCTCTCAGCATCAATTGAGAAGAATCCATTTCCCGCATTAATAAAAATAAGTAACTTTCAATCAAAATCAGTTGGATTTTCTTATTGCGTTTTATTAATACAGTTCTTATTCAAGGGAATTTTCTAGAAAATAGGGGGAAAAGAGACATTTATTTTAATTTAGGTTACTTACGTAATTACTATGTTTGATATCTTAAATGCAACTTTTCGTTTTTGAGTATAAAAGCAACGGTAGGATTCATACAATCTATCAACATGAGCTTCAAATTCCTAATATGTAGTACTATTTCCCGGCATTATTTAATATGATGAGGCAATGGCATGAAATGCTTAGCAATAAAAACGAAAAATATAGCAATAATTACCTAATACAAAAAAAAAAACATAATATTTTGTTTCCAAATAAAAAATATATTTCAATAAAATTAATACCAAAACGTTAAAATATTATACTATATTTTTTGATATTTTCGTATATAATTCAAGTTATTCACCTGAAAACTGTTATTTTCATTAATTTGAGTGACTGTTTCGATATTGTGCAAGGCGTTAAACAAGGATGCGTTATGTCCTCATGGCTATTTATTATATTTATAACCAACGAGTTTTCATTTGCATACGATTTTCAGCAATTTCGTTAACTTTTGAGTTATTTTATTTTGAGACTGACAGCACTAATTTTCAGGTCAATAGTTTTAAGAAAAACATTTCCAGAACTGCAGCCAAAGAGAAATCCTAAATGCCTAATTGTTTATGTCATACGTGCAATATTAATTAATTCTCAAATTTAATTTAAGAACGAAAGTACATATTTTTCCGTTCATATTAATAGCGTATATACATATATTTTATGCAGTCTTTAGGTCCAAAAATGTATATCCAGTTGATCTATTTTTTATTTTTCACTTTGAGGAAGAATATAAGATTTTATTCTTTATCTTTTATACTATTTGACTTCCACATTCGTTTTAAATTGGGAGGGGGGGGGGTCTAATTGAAAAAAATATTTTTGACACTATTTGACCCAAAGTTGATTATAGCGCAACTGATAGCTTCTAATGAACTAAGACCGTAATAAATCCTACAAGAGGTGCCCCTGTTATCGCAGAAAATCACGGATCCAGAGGAGAAAACCTCGAAAAAAAATTATAATAAAAATTCCAAAAAGAACTTTTTAGCTTTAATTTGAATACACATTATACACACCGTTAAATAAGACTTTTTTCACATAAAAAAATTTGATTTACTATTCTTAGACCAACTTTGATATTTTAATCGGATATTAAGTACATTAAATTTTCCATATTAATAATAATAATAAAATATTTTATTATCATGGATCTTATAGTTATTGTAGTAACATATATGAACCATATGAACATAAATTATTATAACTTCTCGACTTGAGCATAAAAATGAATTTGAAGCATTTAAAATGAGCGCACGTATTACGGCCAATAACGTGGCTTTCCCCTTCCAACGCAACGCTTGCGCAGTTAAAAAAATCGCGGTCTATTAGCATCACTGTGTCTGTGTAGTTGCACCAGGGATCGATGGTATAATCGCTGAATTATTATTTCTATGTATAGATGTATGATTTATCGTTTGCATTTGTTGATTAATTTTTTCGACCTGTTCGCTGGGAATAAGAACCATTTTTCTTGTATGCTCCATTTTATTGAAGATTCTGTGATGAGGACTTGAACAAATTGGAAAGCAGACCACCAATGATTGGACCAAGTAAGAGAGGTAGAAATCCACCTTTTTGAACGATAAATTTTGTCTTGTTTTTCCAAGTGCCACGAGTTTCGACTAACTTTCATAACGTGTTTCTATGTTTTTTCAGTTTTAGTTTCTGACAATGTTTAAGAGGAACATTTCCCAATAGGATATTCAAGGCATACTCACAAATACATTTGATGAGATTTACATGAGATGTTTTCAGTATTGCTTGCCGTTTATCCGAGCTTAGATGACACAGGGCATGTAAAACTATGGCGTTTTTCTTGCAGCTTGACTTGTAACATTTCGATGTCATTACAAACGCGTAACTGGTATTTGACTATCACTGTGTCCTTCCTTTATACTCTTCACTGGTATGTAAACATACTGATGAGGATCATCTGGATATATGCTTGTACGATATCGACAGTTATCGGGGGTTGATTGTTTCAAGTCCAGAAGTAAATAGCGATGTGGTTGATATATGGCATCGTGGTAGGCTTCTTGTATAAAACGTGGATCTTCAGGGCAAATCTGGCGTGCAAGATGTTGAATTTGAGCCCGATCTCGAGGATTTTGATATGTGACTATAGTTTGCATTTAGAGAAATATCTCTTTGACCGTGTCCTTGGTGAAAAAGATTTTGAGGAATGAAAATTACACTGAGGTTTTTATGATGGCTTCCTTTAGTAAAAAGATCTACAATTGTATTATTTGAAGATTCCCTCATTAAATCGTCTAGAATTATAAGTTTATACCTTGGATCATTGGAGTAATCAGAAGACTGTGGTAATCCTTCACGAAATTCTATCTCTTTTCCATATTCCTTATAACCCGTTTGCCACTCTGAATAGTAGCAAATTATACGATCAATTTGAGTATCGCACATTACATTAAGATTTTTGAGAAACTTTTTTACAAAGAAAGTTTTACCACAGCCTGTTGGACCGCATATGAGCGATGTGAACGGATGCTTCCAACGCGTATCCATATTGAATAATGAATTTTGACCAATGTCTACATTAGGTATCGAATTGAAGGTTAGAAATTCAACGAGTCCAAGCGCGTAATTTTTATAAGAAGACAACTCAATCAGAGGAAAATAGTGAGTTTCTAGGATTAAAGAATTTCCCAATAATGTTAGTGTCAATGAATCATCCATGATGACTGCTAGCGTTCAACTGACTTGAAATTGAAAATTTCTTCACTTATATAGTTTGAACGTATTTTTAGATTTCAATTGATTGCAGAATGATGCTGTTAATCTGAATATGGTGCAGCATATGATGCAGCGTGAGCTTCTGACTATTTATGATGTTACAGCTTTCTTGCGAACTGAAGTAATCAATAATAATATGACGATTAAGGCTTTGGAAGATTCCACAGATAAACTTTTTAAAAATGTGAAAATTGATGCTGAATCAATTCAAAAACTGGTGTATCGAAATTCAGAGCTCATGAGCCAAGTAGACACTAGACTGAACGCACTCAAAAATGGACGTTGAGAAGCAGCAGTTTGTGAAGGAGCTGCACAAGCCAGCTAGAATAAATTACCAACGTCGACATTTCGATATCCGTGGCACTGATGAGACCTTGCAAGCTGGTCTTGTTGAAATGCAGCCATACGAGAGAGTAAACAAAGGATACTAGTACATCCTTAGTGTAATTGACATCTTTTCAAAAATTGCTTGGGCTGTTCCCGTTGAACCCAAGAAGGGCGAAGATGTAACTCCAGCCATGAAATCTATACTTGATAAAGGACGTATACCAAAAAATTTACATGTTGATAGTGGTAAACAATTTTACAACTTTCATTTTCAAAATCTTATGAAGCGATATAAGATACATTTGTTCTCGACATTTAGTAATTCAAAAGCATCACTTTGCGAGCGATTCAATCGTACCTTAAAAAACAAAATGTGGATGCAATTTAGATTGCAGGGTAATTATAAGTGGATAGATATTTTGAAAGATTTAATGTTGTCTTACAACGATATCAAACATCAGACTATTAGAATGAAACCAAAAGATGTTAATGAGCTAAATGAGAAAAAATTATTGTTTGATGTATACAAAAATTTAAATGTGAAACTAGCAGTTAAGAAAGCTACATTTAAAGTTGGAGATAAAGTACGTATTAGTCAATTTAAGCATGTTTTTGAGAAATATTACACGCCGAATTGAACAACTGAAATATTTACCATAAGTCATGTCAATAATATTGAACCAGTGACGTATATGCTTAAAGATTATCAAGATAAAGCTATTGCAGGTAGTTTTTATGAACAAGAACTTGGCAAAGTTAGACATCCAGACATTTATCTTGTGGAAAAAGTACTGAACAAACGTGGAAATGAGCTGTTTGGTAGAAAAACGGTAAAATTGTTTTCTACCGTGGCAATGAACCGCACTGGAACTGTGTTGTTGCTTTTCTGATGTTTGTAATTTCATAGTTTTTGTTCAGATCTAGATCCTTGAGTTTCTTTGTTGGAAGGAAATTGTTATTGATGGAAGTTTCGTTTAGTTTCGAGAAATCCATTTTCGCTGCTTCACTTTTTTTTAATATACAAAGTATTAAATTTCCTCGATAGAGTTTGTAAGTCTGTTCGCACTTGTATCACTTGTTTTATTTCTTGAATGTTCTTTAGAAATAAGTTTATACGACTTTTTAGCTCTTGTTGCTTTTCTTCTACACAATGACATCTGCCCACAAACTGATGAAAGAGAAGAGCTAGTTTCCGTTTATAGGCTTTATAATCAACACGTTTGGGGTATAATTTTTTTTGCAACGAAAAATGTAATGCATCATGAATTATTTGCGCACTAAATAAATGAGGAGAGGAATTTTTAGTTGAATATGTTATCTATAAGGTAGCAATAAATCAAATTTAGCTAGACAAAACAGGATATCATACATAGCCCTCCATATCAAATTTAATCTGTACACCTGCACCTTTTTGCGCATTAAATTAATATTTAATCTGTAAGGAAGCAAAGAATCATCCTTGTTCTTTCTCTCAAAACTCTATACGCAGTAGAAATTGCCAGGACAAAGAAAAATATAACCTTGAAAGTATTTACGCCACATGCTTGAGATAAGAAATAACCTTGAAGCTGTTTGCATGAATTCAGACCGGAAGACGAACCGAGTGGTCCGGAGGAGCTGGCGGAACTGGACAGAATGTTACTTGAAATCAGCGATTCGGAAGCGGGAGAGGAGGCCCGAGAGTACGCGGAACTACATTTTGACTGGGAACGGGGAAATATTGATCACTCGGACTCAGATTCGGACGCGGGTAAACGCGTTAGGCTCCGTACTCGCTCGTATTCTGAGTAGGGGCTCGGCTGTGAAAACCGGTAGAAGCGGTGATCCTCTGCATTATTTATTTGCATGAGTGAACATTTAGGCTAGCTGTTAGTTATTATCCTTAGGTAACTGAAATACGTAAAATCATAAGAGAACTAAAATAAGCAATTTCAGGGTTCATCGAAGGAACCTCAGTATGCTAGTGTCATCCGTCGTATGAGTCTTCAAGTTAAGCCATTATTGATTGAAATAATCAATTACAGTAGAAGGTGAACTAACACACCGGGCCGGCAATAGTTCGGATCCAGTCAATGCAAATGATGACTCAGAAAAAAAAAAAATTTTTGTTATTTTATCAATTACTATCACAATTTTTTTTTTTTTTGTATCACCAGGGACTACGAAGAGGAGATTTTCCTGGCGCATGCGTGGTGAACGGGATTCCCACACATGCAAGAGCGCTCGGAAAAGCAAGAGCCAGCGGCCATGGATAATCTGCATGATGACACAAGTCAGCTTCACCCCTGGACCATCGACTAGCGGTAGGAGACGAAGGCTTGCGCGAAAGTTAGCGCATGCTGACTTTGCGCCACCACGCTGCGGGAAACCGAACTTGGCGGTGTCCTTCTCGGTCGACCGTCCTCTCACTCAGCAGTTTTGGGCTCTAGACACAAGCAACGCTCAGACTTCTATGAGAGGGAGAACGGAGAAGCTACTCTACGAAATGTCATTCGTGATTCTGGACTCGCTGTGAGAAGAACTAAAAAAATTGCCAAGCGAGTAATTGGAAGCAAGGATTTGAGGAATTCAGGATTAACTCGCTAGATTATCATGAGAGGACGGTCACGCGGAGGAAGGATTCTGCCAGGTAGGATCCCTTCCAGTTCTCTCGGCCAGTAAAAGTAACGTTTCTTCATTTCAACGTCGTGTGCCGAACTGGTAAGCACACGCCGTTGAAATTTGTTGGTTGCTGACATCGGGCAAGGTCATTGTTTTCCGACGCGAGTTCGCGCTTATCATAACTTCCAATCCTAATTTGTTTGCTGCGTTATCATGGACCCACGCTGGAGCGGTAGAACTCCATTCTTTGAGTCTTAAATTACGAAATTGATAAGTGGTCACTCGGACCTATCCAAATAACGAAATTTTGTCGGTGTCAGAATGGCGTTAAGTTTTCATACTATAAATATCGTTTGAGTGGGGCGCAGGGACCACGATAGTATGTGTTCTAGGTACTCAGTGTGTGTATGACACGCTCTGAACCTATCGCTTGAAACTTCTGGACATAAAATGCGGTCACGGTATGCTAAGGTGGAAATGACGCCGTCGTGGCATAGAATAGCTCTTGATTGAGTTTCTCAAATTCTGCTTTCTTCACTTCGGCTCTCAGAAGTGAAGCATCTAGATGGAGTAATGCACTTTCCTCACTTCCGACGTTAAAATTCAGGCAAAGGGTCTCAGCTGCCTGCTCCGCGACTTTGTGAAGGAACGCTCCTTTGCCAACCATCTCGTGATTCCTGACCATTTTTAGGACTGGATCTATTCCGTTTGCAACGATGTAAGGTGTACTCAAAACAATTCGGGTATGAAGACACTGGAGGTTCAGAAGTCCGCATCCGCCTTAACGGCGTGAAATGTATAATCGCCAACAATCTTTCCTTTCTTCAGATGAATTTTGGCACATTTATCCAATCCAAAGTCCATCGCAATCTCTTTTGTGTACTTATTGACGATATTTATGGCAGTTTGAAGTTTGCCTTTACCAGAGGCCATCAATATAAAATACATAAGTGACCTTACGCTCGCGCTGGTGATTGTCCCCACAAAGGTATCCAGAAGAATTTCTTAGTGCGAGAGATAGAGGCAGAAGTGTGATGCAAAAAAAACAAAGGGCTCATGGTATCGCCCTGAAAGACGCCTCTCTGGAAGGTGACGTTGTTTGTTGTCACACGATAAATAACTGTTTATTTGTTATGAATAATTTAATTCTAGTAAGCAAATGAAATATTTCCTTCAACTGAAGAAATAAATATATATGTAAACACAATATCTTGTTCATCTAAATAGATGCGCTTCATTGGTGCAAATGCATGAACTCTTTGTAACAAATAAGTATATTTTTAATGTAATTAATAATATTTTCAATTGAACCATTATTTATTTGATTTAAATAAACCTAAAAACTGGATTCAAGTATGCAAAATTAATTGATTTAAATGCGTCCGAATCAATTCAAAGAATCGCACTCAATAAATCAAACAAATATTTCTTTGAGCGACTAATCCAATTTCAATGAATCTAGACCTTTTGAATCAAGAAAATCATTTTCTTGAATGTAAGAAATATTTACTTGAATCAAGAAAATATAGCCAAAGAATTCATTTCTTTAGATCAAAAAAGATATTTGTCTGGTTTGAATAAAAATTACTACGGTTGAAGAATATTTTCTTGGTGTTAAGAAATAGGATTCCAGTAAATGCATTTTCTTCATTCTAGAAATTCTTTTTTTCAGTGAAGCCTGGCACAGATTAAACTGTTGTAGAATTGCGCATTCAGAACTACAATTTTTAATTGAACTTATATACATGTTACAGATGATAAATATAATTATTAGTACGTATCATATCATGTGACATCAAGTCAGATTTGAAGCGATTTGATAGACTTTTTTGCTATAAAAAATGTGATTTCTGTCAACAACAAAAACTCACTGTCATGTTCACCGTTTAAAATTGCAGAAATTCAAATATTGTATACCTTTAAAGTTTGATTACACTAAACAGTTTGAAATTATATGTTTTCTAATTGGAAACTTTCAAAATTAATGAATTTAAACTTGAAGATGAATTAAAAATTAAACAATTCCAAACTTCGTTTAAAAATTGAAGAATTCTTAAATTAGGATCTTGAAACTAATCGTTTAACATAATTAATTTTTTAATTGTGCATCACGATTTTCAAACTTCAATAATTTTAATCTAATGTAAAGTGCCAAATGAATAACTTGAAAATGAACAATAAAGATTCACAGTCTTTTCCCTATTCCCCTCTTTTTCTCGTTTTTCCACTTGAATGCGAATTGAATTGATAGAACTCAATAAGAAAATCTAAATTTTTGTTTGTTTAAAATTTCATTCTTTTTTGTTGAAAAATCTACTATTAAATGTTTGGCGAAGAATTCATCTTTTTTTGTTAAAAATTTTATTATTTGGTTCAAAATTGAATTATTTTGTCCTACTTCATGGTCTTTCTCGTTTAAAACTTCATTTACTTCTGTAGTCAGTTCACTCTTTTTGGTTAAAAATGCAACTTTCTGGTTAAGAATTATACTGCTTCGGTTAAACATTTAATTTTTAATTCAAAATGAACATTTTTTGCTGGTTAAAATATCAACTACTACATTTTTTATTGAGAACTCATGTTTTTCCGTTGAAAATTCTACTACTTGATTGAAGGTTGAACTACTTTCTTAATTCATAAGAAACAGCAAGATTTTCCCCCCCCCCCCCCAATGTCTAACGTTATTTTTGGTTGAAATGGTGGTATACATTTAACAATTTTATCAAAAATCTATTACTTTTTTGCTGCGAATTGAACTGTTTTGTAGAAAATTCAACAATTTGGTTGATATTTTGTTTCTTCCTTGCCTGAAAAATATTTCTTGGTTCAAAATCAACTGATTTAGTATAAATTTCATTTTATTTTGTTAAAAGTGCAACTATTTTCTTGAAAATCAATCTGTTTTGGTTGAGGAGATTCAACCATGCGGTTGAAAATTCCTATTTTTCTGTTCAATTCAGCTATGTTTTGTTTAAAATAAAATGTTTTTTCTAGAAATATCAATTATTACATTTTTTCTCGAAAATTAATTTTTTGGTTGAAAATTGAACTATTCCCTTTTTGGTACAAAATTTCTCTTTTTCACTAGAAAATTCATTAAGTTGCTTGAATTTTTAATTACTTTATTTAAACAAAGACTTTCTTCGATTGAAGATGGATCAGTTCAGTGGAAATGTTTATTTGTTACGAATAACTTAATTCTACTAATCAAATGAAATATTTTCTTCAACGACAGAAATAAATGTTAAAATTGCGCAGTATAATTTGATGACGTCGTTAGGAATATTCTAGAAACTAACCACATCGCCCCTTTTATAGTCGCTCACTCCCTCTACCAAATTTTTGGAGACTTTTGCACAATATTGTCAGACATTGCATCATATGATTTAATAAAGTTCTGGAAGATCCTAGCATGTAATCAACACGTTTGCGATATAAGTTTTTGCAATGCAAAATGTAATGCGTCATGAAAATAACGTTGAACTCGTTTACCAAAAAAATTGTGCAGTTTAATTTGATGCCATCATAAAGAATGTAAGGAGAGGAATTTTAAGTTAAATATGTTATTTATAAGAAAGCAATAAATCAAATTTAGAGAGCTCAACCAGGATCTCATGCATAGCCCTCCGTATCAAATTTCATCTGCACATCTGCACCTTTTTGCGCATTGAATCAATATATTATTTGTAACGAAGCAATGAATCATCCTTGAAATAACTATATGACGTAGTATAAATTTCCAGGATGAAGCAAAATATAACCTTGAAGTATTCACGCGAAAAAATTCTTGAGATAAGAGATAAACTTGAACCTGTTGTTGCATGCATTTGGCTGGCAGAATTGCGCGATATTATTTTATGACGTCATCAAGGACCCTTTCTTGAAAGTTCTGGAAGTTTTGCAGAATGTTCTTCATGACCGCCTCACACTGATACACACGGACTCACCTGACACGCTCAACCTCACACAGACGCAGGCACACAGGCTTAGCTTACCCATTGACGTCTAATGCAAATTGATCCACTAAACCCCCCTATACATCTACTACAATGTATTACAAGACGGACTCTTGATACAAAAGTGGTTCAACTCAGTATCCAGAGTCCGTCGTGTAATTCATATCCAGACTCCGTATTACTTTTTCAGTTAGAAATCCCTCTATACATCTACTGTGATGTCCTTATGCTATGTACAGCCTTAAAAAAAAATAATGAAAGAACATTTTTTTTCACAGTTAGAAGAATCTGTGTGTACTTTGGAGATTTCGATGGGTTTAAATAAAATTTTATGCTCAGAGTTAGAAATTTTTCGAATCTTGAAATTTTTCTAACTTCAAGTTCAAAGAAAGTTTCTTAAAAATTATGCTTGAAATCACTTCCTGTAATATGCAATAATATATAACCACTAATAAATGCTGAGTAGTAGAAAAAAATTCAACCAGTACACTTGAACTTTGAGCGCGAATCACGTATGCTGTCTTTGTGATGTCTTTATGCTGTCTACAGACATAAAAGAAAAATGATGAAAAAAAAAACACTTTGCTTCGCACAGATAGAAGAATCTGGGTACAATTTGGAGCTTTCGGTGAGTTTAAAAAAAAATTATGCTCAGAGCTAGAAATTTTTCAAATCTTGAAATTTCTCTAATTTCAACTTCAAAAAAAGTTCCTACAAAATTATGCTTGCGATCACTTTCTGCGATATGCAATAACATTCAAGTACGCATAGGTTCTGAGTAGTAGAAAAAAATTGAACCAGTAGACTTGGACTGTGAACGCGAATCACATATGCTGTCTTTGTGATGTCTTTATGCTGTCCACAGACATAAAAGAATAATAATGATGAAAACACTTTGCTTCGCACAGTTAGAAGAATCTGGGTACAATTTGGAGCTTACGATGGGTTTGAAAAAAGACATGCTTGAAATCTTTTCCTGTAATATGCAATAATATTCAAGCACTAATAAGTTCTGAGTAGTAGAAAAAAATTGAAACAGTAGACTTAACCTTGAGCGCGAATCACACATGTTGTCTTCATGATGTCTTTATACTGTCCACAAACATAAATGAAAAAGAATGGAAAAAACACTTTGCTTCGCAGTTAGAAGAATCTGGGTACAATTCGGAGCTTTCGATGGGTTTGAAAAAAAATTATGCTCAGAGATAGACATTTATCGACTCTTGAAATTTGTCTTATTTCAACTTCAAAAAAAGTTCCTTAAAAATTATGCTTGAAATCTCTTTCTGTAATATGCAATTATATTTAAGAACTAATAAGTTCTGAGCAGTTGAAGAAAATTGAACCACTAGACTCGAAATTTGAGCGCGAATCACACATGCTGTCTCTGTGATGTCTTCATGCTGCCTAAAGACATAAAAACAGTTTTGATCAATGAGGTGCCTGCACAAGCTCTAGCAGTCTCCTCATTGGTCCAAACTGTTCAACTATTCTACTAATCTACCTCCATGGGACTGCGCCCTGATTGGTAATTTCGTATGGCGCGAGATTTGAAAGTAGTTCGTAAGTTCAGTAAATCAATTAAATACATTGTGCGTTATTCAGTGGCCATTTGTGGAACTAATTAACTGACTGTGCGGTGGCGTTTGGAACTAATTAAAACTCCGAATAAACTAATCTAAATTCAACAAAATATGTTAAAAAAATTAATACACCTGATTTCAAAGATTTCGAGGGTTTTCAATAGATTACAAAAAATTTCAAAGAATTTTATCAGATTTTAATAGAATTTTAACGAACGTTTCCGAATTTTAAGAGTTTCCATACGATTTCAAAAATTAAGTTTGATTTCAAATATTGGGAGCGATTCCCTTGTTCCAATTCATTTCAAAGAATTTCTCATCCTCGAACGTGATTTAAAAGTATTTCCATAGATGTAAAATAATTTAATGGAAATCCCTAATATCTGAAAGAATTTCCCATGATTCCAAGATTTTAAAGGAATTTCAATGAATTCCTATTCAATTAAAGGAATTCCAAAAAGATTTCATGAGATTTTATAAAATTGTACAGATTTGGTTAAAAATGAAACTATTCATTCACAAATATAACTATTTGTAGAAAATTAACTTTTTTGTACAAAAATGATTGTTTTCTGGTTGAAAATTCAACTCTTTCGTAGATCATTCGAGTTTTTCGATTCAAAATTCAACAATTTGATTTAAAATTCATGTATATTGTCTAAATTCAAATATTCCATTTTTACTTGAAAATTTATCTTTCATTGGTTGAAAATTCAACTATTTGATAGACATTTAATTCACCTTTTTAATTGAGGATTCAACTATTTTGTTGAAAATTTAACAGTTTGGTTAAAAATTCACCTTTTACGGTTGTAAGATGAACTACTTTTTTAAAAGTTCTGTTTTAACGATTTACCTCTCTGGTTGAAAATTGAACTATTTTGTTGAAAATTTATTCTTTTACCTGAAAATGTATCTATTTTATTTTTGGTTGAAAATTGAACTAGTTGGTAGAATATTAATGTATTTTGTCTTAAAATTCGTCTTTTTGGTAGAAAATTAATTTTGTTATTTGAAAATTCATCTTTTTGATTGTGGATTCAACTATTCCCCTGAAAATTCTTTCTTTTTAATTGAAAATTCACGTATCTTCTTCAAATTTTTGTTTTTTATTACAAAATTGATACATACTTTACGCGGATAATTTTTTTTATAAAATAGTAAATTATTTAGTAACTTAATAACTTGAAGAAAGTAAATTGATAATTTAATGAGCTCTTAATTTAAATAAAATTTTTAATCTGATAAGAATTTTCTTCTAAAAATCAATTCTAATTCTAATCTTGTAACAGAATCTTTTATAAAGAGAATAAAATAATTTTAAATTTACATTTATCCATTTTTAATTTATTATTCGAAGGGCAGAATCAGAAAAAGTGACAAAAAGTGACTAAGCTCTAACCCGAAAAGTGACTAATGTGCATTAATATTGTGACTAATATTCTTTTGAATTAATAAAAAAATCGATGAAATTTATAAGAATTCTAGGTGAATTTTAAAGAATTCAAGTTAAATTTAAAAGGTCAAATGTATTGGGTAAAAAAATGATAAATCCAAAAAACTTCCATTGATTTCAGTAAATTTAGAGTGAATTTGAAAGAAATAATTAATTGCATTTAGTAAGTTTGGAATGAATTTGGAAAAATTTAAGGGAGTTCAGAAAAATTTCAGGAAGTGCCTAGGTACGTTTGAAAGAATTGAGGATAAAAAAACTAAATTAAAGAAATTGAATAATTAAACGAAAATTAATAAATAAACTAAAAACTATTTTGAAACATCCATTAAAATTCCTTAAAACTTTTAAAGTTCTTGAAAATTCCTTTAACTTTAAAAAACTAATTTAAAATCTTTAAAATCCTCTGGAAACCCATCAAATTATTGAAATGGGGGGGGGGGTGACCCGGGTTTGATCTCCCAGAAATTCTTGAAACATGTACATAATATACTGCAACCCCCTCCCCCCCTACTTAAAAATATCATTCTATTCCCTTCTTTCAATAAATTAAAACAGAGAACCCAAGGATTTCCGAATTTTATTACATTTTGAATCCTTATATTAGCTCTCGATTCGGTACAGTGGTTATTTATCTGCAGCAGAAACTTTTTCTCAAGGTAGTTGTCGTGCCAAAAATCAGGTATCTGAAAAAAAATGTTTCCTATGATTTTAAGAATGGAAATTATATTATCAGTTATATTTTACGAAAGAAAACAAATTATTTTTCAAGAAAACAGTTCAGAATTTACAAAAAATTGTTATTTTAACAATACTTTTTGGCATTGAATTTGGCTACTCACCAATTTTTTAAAAATTGTTGAATCAAAATCAACTGTGGCTCATTTTTTTCTGGGAAAGCATTCCTTACTACTCTCCTGCTTCCAATTTCAAAAATAAGTCAATAATTCTTAAGTATAGTTCTTTTTAATTACTTTTAAAAAAATTGTTTTAACGATTTCATGCACAGAAAACTTCACTATCAAAATCAAAAATATTTTCAAAAATGGATAAGTAGCTATAGTGGGAAAAAATTCAGTGGTAAAAAACATTGTTAAAAAATGTTTTTTGTATGCTTTTATATTTATTCATTGAAAATTATATTGTTGATATATAATTACATGGTCAGTAATATAATTTTGGTTCTCAAAATCATAGACAAACTTGTTTTTGAATAATTTAAAATGTTTGAATTTGAAAAATTAATTTTAAATCGGACAGCAAGTAGTCCATGCAAATTGTTTTTGGCAAAGTTAGGAGTATTCAAAATTTAAAAAAAATTTTGAAACGCTCAAAAACAAACAAAATAGCGGCGATTTCTATAAAAGTATTCAGATTCAATTTACTCAAAACCCCCAACGTTATTTTTTTTCTAGAGTCGACCTAACGTAAAGAATATAATATATATAATATTATTTTCAACAAAACAATTTTACAGCTTCCAAAAAATATTTATTTCAGTAACATTTTTTGCAATTCAATTTTGTTTTTGCCATCGCATGTTAACAATTTGAAAAAATGGTTGAATTCAAAAAAAAAAATGATGGACTATTCTTCAGGGAAAACTTTTTGTAGAACTCTTCTGCATCCAATTTTGTAAGTTAAATTTTCTATTTTTAGAAGAAATTTTTTTTTAAGTTATTATATTCAAAGATTTATTTTTATTTTCATAATTAGGAATAGAAAAATGGTAGGGACTGTTGCTTTTCCAAAAAAATAATTGATGAATAATTAAAATTCCAACTTTGAAAAAATGTATTTAAAGAATTGTTTTCTGTGGCCTTATGCTATTATAAAATTGTGAAATTTTTAGGAGAGGTTTTCCATTTTTAAACACTATATAAAAAAAGCTCTCGGTAGTTTTTGTGCTGATATTATCGTCTTTAATGATTAATGACTCTTAATATCAATTAAAAAATTGTTCTTGAAATTACGAAAAATTAAAAACCCTTTGAATCTGAAAAATCCTATTGAAATTCCTTAAAAATTATGGAATTTCTTTGAATACCCTTAAAAATATTTTTAATGCAGCTAAATCCTTTAAAAACCCCTCAAAATCCCAAGAAATCTGATAAAATGCCTTGAAAGCTAAAAAAAATCAGAAAAAAAAAACAAAAGATAAAAGGCGTTTTAGATAAAAAGTTGGGAGTAATCTCGCAAAAAAATAAAGATCGTTACAGTTAAACTTAAAAATTAGCGATTTGATAAAACTGCTGCTGATCCTCGCTTTTTGGCATGCCGAGATTTTTTCTATTTTTTGAACCTAAAACGCTTTTTAAAATCCTTATGAAGTTTAGGAGTCTCAAAAATATTTTTGAATTCCTTAAAATGTCTAAAATCTTTAGACATTTTTTCAAATCATTAAACTTATCATTCAAAAATTTTTTAAATTATAATTCGTTTGGAAAATTCCTTTATTTAGATCTGAATAACAATTTGTTCTCTCGAAATTTCCCGGTTTCGTATTATAATTAAAATTCTTTTTGGAAATTCGTTCTCGAAAATTCACAATTATATTTATTTTGAAAAATTCCCTATACCAGTTTTTTCATCCAAAATGTTTTTACCTTTTGTTTTTTCTGTGGTAGTAAATCCGCTAAAGTCCTTACAAAATTAATTTTCAACAAAACTGATAAATTTTCAAATAAAATTACGAATCTTTAACTGGTAAAGTGGAAATTTCCACACAAAAAATGGATTTTCAACCAAGAAAATTAATTTCTACCAAAAAAAACGAATTTTCAATAAAATACATGAATTTTAAACTAAAAAAGATAATTTTCCAACCGAAAATTGAATAATTCAATTTTCAGTTAGAAGAAATTAATGTTCAAACAAAAAGATGGATTCTCAACTAAAATGATAAATATTTCATTGTAATACTTAAATTTTCAACAACAACAAAAAAAGAAAAGAATTCTCAAACAAGAAAATTAATTTTCTGCCAGAAAAGGACGAATTTAAAAAAAAAATACATGCATTTCCAACGAAATTGTTGAATTTCCAACGAAATTGTTGAATTTCCAACTAAAAGACCAATTTTCAGACAAATAGTTGAATTTTGAACTAAAAAAGATCAATATTCAATCAAACTGATAAATTTCCAACTAAAATAATAAATTGTCAGCTAAAAATTAAACAGTTAAATTTTCAGTTAAAAAATTAATGTTCAACCAAAAGGATGAATTTTCAACTAAAATGGTGAATCTTAACCTGGAAAAATGGAATTTTCCACCAAAAAGATGAATTTTGAATCAAGACCATCATTTTCTACCCAAAATATGGATGTTCAACTGAAAAAGATAAATTGTCAACCAAAAATTGAAGTTAAAAAATCAATGTTCAAACAATAGGATGAATTTTTAACTAAAATGATAAATCTTTAACTGTGATACTTAAATTTTCAGCTAAAAAGATGAATTGTGAAACAAGAAGATTGATTTTCTACCAAAGAAGACAATTTTTCAAAAAAATACATGAATTTCCAAAGAAGTAATTGAATTTTCAACTAAAAAAACAAACCAATTTTCAACCAAATAGTTGAATTTTGAACTAAAAAGGTTCAATTATCAACCAAAAATGGAATGGTTAAATTTACAGTTAAAAAAATTAATTTTCAACTTAAATTATGAATCTTCAACTGGAATAAGTACATATTCAGTTAAAAAAGATTATTAAAAAAAATGTCCAGCTAAATAGTTTCAACTGGAATAATTAAATTTTCAGTTAAAAAAATTAAATTTCAGCCAAAGAAAATAGAATGTTCAACAAAATAGCTCATTTTTCAACCAGAGATGAATTTGCCATTAAAATGATGAATCTTCAACAACATTTTTAACAAGATCCAAGCAAAAAACGACTTTTCAACATGAATTGAATTTTTAACTAAGAAAGATTTTTGAGTCAAGAGAGAAAACATAGCAAACAAACTGTTGAATTCTCAAGTAAAAGGATAAATTTATAACCAAGAAGATTAATTCTCTGCCAAAAAGAACGAATTTTCAACAAAACACATGAATTCTCAACCAAATAGTTGAATTTTGAAATAAAAAGATCAGTTTTCAATCAAAAATGTAATAGTTTTTTCCAGTTAAAAAAAATAATTTTGCCCCCCAAAAAAAAAGGAATTTTTAACAAACTAGTTCAATTTTTAACTAAGAAGATGAATTTTATATTAAAATGATGCATTTTCAACCACAAAATGAATTTTTAACAAAGTTAGTTCGACTTTTAATCAGGTAGTTTTATTTTCAACCAAAAAGATGAATGTTCAACTAAAATGATGAATATTTTACTACAGTACTTAAATTTTCAACTAAAAAGATGAATTGTCAGAGAAATAAAATTAATTTTTTACCAAAAAAGACGATTTTTCAACAAAATACATGAATTTTCAACGAAATAGTTGAATTTTCAACTAAATAAGACAAATTTTCTACCAAAAATGGAATAGATACATTTTCAGTTAAAAAAATTAATTTTCAACAACACTGATAAATTTTCAAATAAAATGATGAATCTTTAACTGGTAAAGTGGAAATTTCCACACAAAAAATGAATTTTCAACCCAGAAAATTAATTTCTACCAAAAAAGACGAATTTTCAATAAAATACATGAATTTTAAACTAAAAAAGATAAATTTCAAACTGAAAATTGAATAGTTAAATTTTCAGTTAGAAGAAATTAATGTGCAACCAAAAAGATGGATTCTCAAGTAAAATGATAAATATTTAATTGCTAAAAAAGATAAATTTTCAACTAAAAATGTAATAATTCAATTTTTAGTATACAAATAATTTTCGAACAAAAAAAAATAAGTCTCAACAAAATATTTAAATTTCCAACCGAACAAATGAATTTTCAACCAAAAAGATGAATTTCCAATCAAATAATTTTCTACCAAAAAGACGAATTTTTAACTAAACAAAATTAATTTGCAACAAAAAAGATGTCCAACAAAACAGTTCAATTTGCAACCAAAAATAGTAGTTAAAAAAATTACTTTTAAAAAAAAATGTTTTCAACAAAATCCGTAAATTTTCAACTATTTTCAAACAAGGAGAATAATATTCAACCAAGTAAGACGAATTTTCAACAAAATACATCAATTTTCAACCATATAACCAAATCTTGAACTAAAAAAAGAGCAATTTTTAACCAAAAAATGGAATGGTTTTATTTTCAGTTGAAAAATTAATTTTGAACCAAAAAAAAGAAGTTTCATGAAAATAGTTGAATTTTCGCGAAAAAAAAAATGAATTTTCGACTAAAACGGGTAAATTAACAACAAAAATGGAATAGTTAAATGTGCAGTTGAAAAATTAATTTAAAAAAAAGAATTTTCAACCATTTTCAAACAAAACTAATAATATTCTACCAAAAAAAGACGAATTTTCAACAAAATAGTTAAATTTTCAGCCGAAGAAATTACTTCAACAAAAAGGCGACTTTTTCAAAAATATTAATTTTCAACGAAAAGCGACGAATTTTCAGCCAAACGGTTTATTTGTCAACTGAAAGCCCAAAAATAATGATAATCTTTCATGTTCTGATATTTGTATTTTACCCCCCACTACCACCCTACCTCCCACAGTGGGGTGAAATAAAAAAACGAGGTACAAAATAACTTGTAGAAAACAATTCTTGACCGATTTGGGAGTTCTTTTTTGGAAAAACTTAAGCATTTAATTTGGAAGAGATTTATGTGGCACGTTTTTTTAAATTTTTGTTTCTTTAAACATTTATGTTGATGCAAATAACGAAAAAAAATAGTCGATTTGTTTGTTTAAAAGTGAAAAAATTCATTGTCGGATAAAGTTAATTTTTATAAATAAATTAAATTAACAGTCTAAATTATGGATTAATTGTTTAAACAATTCATTTTGTTAACTGTAATTAATTATTTACCTCCCTTTAATTAAAAATTGGACAAAAAGTAGAATTAAAAAAAAATGCAATTTTCTAGCATTAATCTAAGAGAATATTATTACCAATAATGATACATTGTTTAAACAATCATAATTGTTAACAAAATTAAGTATTACCTTACTCTAATAAAAAATTGGACAAAAAGTGGAATTTTTTTTAGAAAAACGCGACTTTCTAACATTATTCAAAGATAATATTATTTAAAATAAAAATAAAATGTTTAAAAAATTAATTTTGTTAACTGCAATTAATTATTTATCTCACTCTAATTGGAAATTGTACAAAAAGTAGAAAATTTGTGAAAAATGCAATATTCTAGTATTATTCTAAGAAAATATTATTGACAATAATAATTAATTGTTTAAACAATCATAATTGTTAACAAAATTGAGTGTTACCTTACTCTAATTGATAATTGGACAAAAAGTGGAATTTTTTTTAGAAAACCGCGACTTTCTAACATTATTCTAAGAGAATATTATTAATAATGATGATAAATTATGTAAGCAATCATATTTGTTAACAATAATTAAATATTACATTACTCTAATCAGAAATTGGACAAAAAGTGGAAATTTTCTCAGAAAACCACAACTTTCTAATATTATTCAAAGATAATATTATTTAAATTAACAATACATTGTTTAAACAATTAATTTTGTTAACTGTAATTAATTATTTACCTCACTCTAAATAAAAATTGGATTAAAAGTGGGAAAATTTTGAAAAAACTGAAAATTTGTAGCATTATTCTGAGAGCATATCATTAACAATACCAAATTATTTAAACAATCATATTTGTTAACAATAATTAAGTATTACCTCAGTCTAATTGAAAATTGGATAAAAAGTGAAAATTTTTCGAGAAAACCGCGACTTTCTATCTCCATTCTGAGAGAAAATTGCTAAAAACAATAATAAATTGTTTAAACAATTTATGTGACTTTGAAACTAAAATATTGTGAAATTTAAAATTCCAAATTTACAAAAATTAATCTAAAAATTAATTTAAGAAAATTTCCCGGTCTCATAAAATTCCCGGTTTCCCGGTCCAGCGGCCGCCCGGAATTTTGCTACGATAAGAAGTAAATTTCCGGTTTTTTAATTAAATTCCCGGTCAAGTGGCCACCCTGCCTTTGTTAATTAAAAAATCCTGTAAAATTGATTAGATACCTGACTTGTGCAAGTGTCTTATTATCATCGGCGCCTTTCTGTCCTGAGCAAGTGACGCCTATTTCTCGCATTCGGTGACCAAAACTCCTTTGTTCTGGAGTGACCAATGAAAAATCAAAGTAGGTTCCTTTACTGCGGGCGTCAGGATTTACTTCCTTCACTAGTCCGGTAATTTCTCGTAAAGTTGCGTCCGTCCTGATCAACATAATAAATTTTATCATTACCAAAATAAGTATCACTTACATAAAATAGATTTTTCATTCCATTTTTCTATAATTTATTTTAATTTATTTAATTAAAATAAATTATAAATAAAATAATAAAAAATAAAATTCAATTTATTTATTAAAATGCGGATACAGCAAAAGGAATTAAGATATGTGCTTTTAAAAGTTTATAAAAAATGTTACAAAAACTGAATCTTCATTTTTCTGTTCGTTAAATTTCTAATAGTTTAGTTTTTTTAAGAATTATGTGTAATTTCTAATCAGGGGCCATCCATAAATCAAGTTCAGTTTCAACCAAAAATAAAATCCTCAATTAAAAATTAATTTTCAACTAAAATGATATATCCTTGACAAAAAATTTTTTTTAACAAAGTACTTCAACTTTCAACCGACTAGTTGAATTTTCAACCAAAAAATATGAATTCTCATCGGAAAATGAAATAGTTGATTTTCGGACCAAAAAATATCTTATTTTATATCAAAAATAGTTATTTTCTACCAAAGAGATATATTTTGAACCAAAAAAGATAAATTTTCAACCAAGAAGATTAATTTTCTACCAAAAAATAAGAACAATTTTCAATAAAATACTTGAATTCTCAACAAAAATGGAATAATTTTCAACCAAAAACTTCCATTTTAAAATAAAAAAGATTAATCACGAACCAAGAGGGTTAATTTCCAACCGAAATAATTAATCTTTGACGAAAACAAGGAATTTTTAAGGACGTAGTTCATCTTTTGGTAAACTTTCTACTAAAAGAAAACGAATTTTCAACAAAATTATAAAATTTTCATGTAAAAAATCTTTTTTTTAACCAAAAATGGAATTGTGAAATTTTCAAATAAAAAAATTGAATTCCCAACAATATAGTTCAATTTGCAACAAAATAAGTGAATTTTCAAATAAAAAAGAAAACATTTTCAACGAAAAATTGAATATTAAAATTTTTTTTTTTTAAATTAATTTTCAACGAAAAATCAAATTTTTCAATAGAATAGTTGAATTTCCAGCCATGAAGATTAATTTCCAACTAATGTAATGAATCATCTACAAAAAAAATTACTTCTTAACAAAGTAGTATAGCTTGTACCAAAAAATATGAATTATCAACGAAAAATTGAATAGTTGATATTCCAACAAAAAAGATTTCAATATTAAATTAAAAAAACAGTTGAATTTAAACAAAAAATATGAATTCTAAATGAAATACTTAATTTTTAACTTCAAAAATTAATTTTAAACAAGAAAAAAACACAAATTTTCAATAAAATAGTTAAATTTTCATCGAAAGAAATGAATTTGCAACTAAAACAAAACAAAAAAATTTGTAACAAAAAATGAAATAGTACAATTTTCAGTTGAAAAAATATTGTTCAACCAAAAAAGAAGGTTTGAAGCAAATCCTTAATTTTTAAACCAAAAATGATAAACTTTCAACAAAACAATGAATTTTCAACTAAAAAATTAATTTAATTTTTTAAAATTACTTCAACATTCAACCGACTAGTTGAATTTTCAACCAAAAAATATGAATTCTCATGGAAAAATGAAATAGTTGATTTCCGAACCAAAAAAGATCTTAATTTTATATCAAGAATAGTTATTTTCTACCAAAGAAATATATTTTGAAACAAAAAAGATAAATTTTCAACCAAGAAGATTCATTTACCGGACTCTTCAGTAAGGCTATGTGAATCAGTCCTGCCTTAGACAAGACAATACCTTTCATAATTTATGCATTTCATGCTTTAATTGATCTCAATTATGATGTGTATTTTTTCCAAAATTGCTATGTTTGTTTGTCAATTTTGCAGTTAATAATAAAATGCATTTCAACCGCGGATAGGGGTTGAAATTTAATTTATTTTATTTTTTAACCACACATTTTTTATAATACTATTCCAGCCACGGATAGGGGCCAAAACTGAAGTAAGAATTCAAAAATAATTAAAATGATCAGAAATTTGTTTCACTATTTATCAACCAACAAAATAATTTTTTTTAAACTTATCTTTCGTAATTTGCCTTCCATCTTCCTTTCCGACTCAATGCATTATATTATTAACTGCAAAATTGACAAACATAGCGATTTTGGAATAAATACACATTATAATTAATTGAGATCAATTAAACCGTGAAATGCATAAATTATGAAAGGTATACTATTGTGACGTTTCTTCTTAAATAAAAGCTTATTAAATTTTTTAATTTTCGTGACAGACGACTTTTTAAAAAATATTTTAACCATTTTTTATTTAACAGCAAAGTTGATTTTTTTCAAGTTCCAAAAGTGCCATTTTTCAAAGATTTGCGCACTTAAAAAAAAACGTCTTGAATCAAGAATAGGGTGGTCCAAATTTATACCTGTACGTACGTTTGGAAGTAATTTAGATTAGATTGTAAATTTGAATTTAAATAAATTGTCATTAGAATAATATATATATTCATTACCTGAGCCAGGTCTGACATTGCTTACAATGCCCGCGCAATTTGTGAAATAAGCAATTCCATGTTAAATCGTTAAGTTTAAAACGGATTTCCCATAAGAAGAAATATACATTTTTGTAAATTTGATTCAGAATCGTTAATATTAGGTAAATCAATTTGACAATCAACATTTTTCTTGAAAATTAGCCAATAAATACGAATAAAAACTTATTTTTCAAACATCACCCCCATAAGTCTGTTTTGAAAGGTTCCAAAAAACCTTGTAAGTAAAAAATTTTGAGTTTTTGGCACTAAATATGATTTTTTTCGGTTTTTTTTAAATACAATTGATTATCATTGCTACTTCTCATTGATAATCAGATGTTTATATAAATTATTCAAACAATTTATTATTGATTTAAGCAATTTACTTTTAGCCTTGAGTTATAAAGTCGCGGTTTTTTTCAAATTTTTCAACTTATTTATAAACTGTTCAGTCAAAGCGAACCGATAACAAATCAAATTTAACATAAATGATTGTTCAAACAATTTATTATTATTCATCAGAATATTCTCTTTGAATAATGCTAGAAAGTTGCAGTTTTTTCTATGATTTCCCACTTTTTATCCACTTTTCAATTAGTATTAGGTAATAATGGATGCAGTTTAACAAGCATAATTTTTCAAATGAATAATCATTGTTTATAACTATCTTTTTTATTATTGCTTGTTAGTTGTGCTTTTTCTGAAATTTTGCACTTTTTGTTCACTTTTCACATTTGCATTAATTATTACCTCACGCTAAGTAGAAAGTGGACTATAAGTTGAAAATTTGAGAAACAAACCGCAACTATCTAGCAGAACTATAAGTCATATTATTGAAAATAATACTGAATTGTTTGAACAAATATATTTATGTCAACTTGAATTAATTATTAACTAACTCTAATCGCAAAGTTGGAAATAAATTCAAAATTCGGAAAAACCGCGACTTCCGAACCCTATTCTAAGGGAAAAGAAAATTCCTAAAAACTATAATTAATGTATATGAACATCTAATTAATAATAGAAAGTAGTATTTCACGCATTATAAACAATTAGCTCTAAAAACTTGCAAAATCCAATTTTTCACTCATTTGATTGTTTGAGGCCCTGTAAAACAGACTACTCCATAACATTTTTTTTAATTATTCTATAAAAATCTTGAAAAGAAAAAAATGGCCTCTTTTAATTGAAAAAATGGTATCCCTTCCAACTCAATAAAAACCTTATAAATATAAAATTTACTGCCAAGTTAACAAAAATTAAAAACTAAAATTTTCTCATTTCAAGCTTGATAAAAATGTTAAAAATACAATACTTCCCATTCTTATTTACAATACCAATTCCCCTTTTCCATCTTCTCAGACTCCATTCGCAATCAAAAATCCCCTTTCCAATCCTTCAGATGTCTTTTACAATCTAAGATCCGCTTTTCCATCTTCTCAGGCTCTATTTACGACACAAAATCCGCTTTTTTATCCCCTCGAACTCCAGAACTCCAGAATTTTCTTTTCAATGCCTCGACTCCTGCATCAATCTGAAATTCCCCATTCATCTTCTCAGACTCCTCTTACAATTCGAAATCCCTTCAGACCTCTTTCACCATCCAAAATCCCCTTTTCCATCCCCTCAGGCTCCATTAACAATACAAATTCTAAAGTTCCCTTTTCAATTACCTTGACTCGTTTAGCAATCCATAACCCCATTTTTATTATCTCAAATTTTTTTAAAATTCAAAATGCTCTGCACAACCCCTCAGACTTCTTTCGTAGTCCAACATCCCCTTTCCTATCTCCGCAAACTAATTTCAGAATTTATAATCCCCTGTACAATCCATAAGTCTCTTCTTTGAATCCAAAATCTCCTTTTCCATCTTCACAGACTCCGTTTACAATAAAAAATCTCTTCTCCAAACCCTGAAACTCTTGGTGAATCAAAAATCTCCTCGTCAATCCGCAGATATTTTTCGCAATCCACAATCCCCTTTTCATCACTTCAGACTTTCTTTACAATCCAGAATCCTCTTTTTTATCCCCTCAAACTCCATTTTTATTCCAGAATTTTCTTTTTAATCCTTCAGACTTCTGCATCAATCTAAAATTCCCCTTTCATCTTCTCAGACTCCTTTTACAATCCGAAATCCTTTCAAATTTCTTTTACAATCCAAAATCCCCTTTTCCATCCATTCAGGCTCCATTAACCATACAAATTCTAAAGTTCCCTTTTCAATTACCTTGACTCGTTTAGCAATCCAAAATCCCATTTTTATCCCCTCAACTTTTTTTTACTATCTCTGCAAATTAATTTTCCAATCCATAATCCCTTCTTCAATCCATCAAACTCTTTTTCAAATCCAAAATCACCTCTTTCATCCTCTTAGACCTTTTTTACAATCTAAAATCACCTGTTCAATCCCTCAGACTCTTGTTGAATAAAAAATCCCCTTTTTAACTCTCCCAGACTCTTTTTGCAATCCACAATCCCCTATTCATCACTTCAAACTTTCTTTACAATCCAAAATCCTCTTTTGAATCCCCTCAGGCTCCATTTGCAATACAAAATCCCCTTTTCTGTCCCCTCAGACTCCATTTTCATTCTAAAGTTCTTTTTTTTATCACTCAAACTCGTTTTTAATTCTAAAATCCCATTTTTTATCCCCTCAAATTTATTTTACAATCTAAAATGCACTTCACAATCCCTCAGACTTCTTTTATAATCCAATATCCCCTTTTCTATCCCCGCAAACTAATTTCACAATCCATAATCACCTCTACAATCCATCAATCTCTTTTTTAAATCCAAAATCTTCTTTTCCATCTTCTCAGATTTCATATACAACAAAAAATCTGCTCTCTAATCCCTAAAACACTTGTTGAATCAAACATCCCCATTTCGATCCCCCAGACTCTTTTTGCAATCTAAAATCCCATTTTTAATCCCCTCAACTGTATTTTACAATCTAAAATGCACTCCACAATCCCTCAGACTTCTTTTATAATCCAATACCCCCTTTTCTATCTCCGCAAACTAATTTTACAATCCATCAGGCTCTTTTTTAAATCCAAAATCTCCTCTTTTATCTTCTTAGATTCCATTTACAATCTCAACTACCCTCTTATATCCCTTAGATTCTTGTTGAATACAAAATCTTCTTTTCAGTCCCTCAGGTTCTTTTTGCAATATAAAATCCCCTTTTTTTATCCCCCGAACTTCTTTTACAATCTGAAGTCGCCTTTTCAACCTTACAGACTCCTTACACAGTCAAACATATACCCTTGTCATTAGCGTCATTCAAGCTTCTTTTATAACAAATTTCTCCTTTTTTTCCTGTCTTAAAAAAAAATGTCCCTCTTTCTATTTCTTTCGCTTAGATGCGAACTGAATTAGTAAAATCCAGTAGGAAAATGTGTCTTGTTTTCGCTTAAAGTCAATTCTTTTCAATTGTGAAGTCTACTACAATGTTTTATATCTGTGCTGAAACTATCTGTAAATAATTTCCAGTCATTAAGAATGATTAAAAAAATTGTTTATTACGTTCTAAACAATTTATTGAACAAAAGTTCTTTTTGGGATTGGGAATGTTTAGCTCATTGAAATCCAGAGCTTTGGTATGGAATGTATTAGAAATAAAAGTTTTATTACTGTTACTTGAAAGAAGATGCTTAAACAATTTTTATAAACAAATGCAGAGTTTTTCTATTTTTCAACGAATAGGCTTGCTTTTGCGCTGACTGATATGATACTTTGCGAATTTACAAGAATTAATAATTATTTAAACAATTTTCATAAACATATTAACTTTGCAAATTTATAAGAATTAATAATGATCTAAACCATTTTAATAAACAAATTCAGAGTTTGTCTATTTTTCAACAAATAGGATCAATTTAAAAAAAATTAAGTAAGAATATCTTTGCGATGACTCTTTTCTATGGTGCTTTGAAAATTCCCAAGAATTATTATTTCAACAATTTTTATAAACAAATTCATAGTTTGTCTATTTTTCTAGAAATATGATCAATTTGTTGAAAAAATTAACTGAGAATATCTTTGCGATGACTTTTCTATGTTGCTTTGCAAATTCCCAAGAATTATGATTTAAATCATTTTTGCAAGGAAATTCAGAGTCATCTATTTTTCAGCGAATAGGCTTAATTGTTTTACAGATTCAACTTCTTGCTGTAGTACTTTACAAATTCCAAAGAATTATGATTTATTTATTTAAACAACTTTTGTAATGAAATTCAGAGTTTGGTTATTTTTCAACGAAAAGGCTCAATTTTTTACAGAATTAGATAAGAGTATCTTTCCGGTGACATTTTTCTATAATGCTCTGCAAATTTCAAAGCATTAATTATTATGTAAACAATGTTGATAAAGAAATTCAGAGTTTGACCATTTTTCAAGGGGGTAGGCTCAATTTGTTTACGGAATGAATAAAAAATGTTTTTCAAATAACTCTTTCTTATGTATGATGTTTTTAAAATTTACAATAATTATTAATTATTTAGACAATATTTATTAACATATCCTGAGCTTGGCTTATTTTTCATTTCTTTACGGAGTCAACTAAGTATATCTTTCCGAAGACTCTTTTTCTATGTTGCTTTAGAAATTCAGATTTTTGTTATTTTCAACGAATAGGCTAAATTTTTCTATAGAATTAACCAATAATATCTTTCTGATGATTCTTCTCTATGTTGCTTTGTAAATTTGCAAGAATTAATCATGATTTAAACCATTTTCATTTAAAAATGTAGAATTTGGCTATGTTTTAACAAATAGGCTACATTTTTTTACAGAATTAACTAAGAATATTATTCCGATGACTTTTTTGTATGATGCTTTGCAAATTTCAAAGAAATATTAATGGTTTGAACAATTTTTATAAAGAAATCAAGAACTTGACCATTTTTCAACGAATAGGATCAATTAGTTTAGTGAATCAAGATTTCTACGATACTTCACAAAAACACAATAATTATCAATTAGTTGAACAATATTCTTAAATAAATTCAAAGTTTAGCTATTTTGTCAACGAATAGGCTACACTTTTTAACGGAATTAACTAAGAATATCTTTCCGATGACTTTTTTCTGTGTTAATTTGTAAATTCTCAAGTATTATTAATAATTAAAACCATTTTTATCAGTAAATCCGAGGCAACTAAGAATATCTTTTCGAGGACTATTTCCTACAATACTTTGCGAATTTATAATAATTGTTAATTATTTAAACAATTTTCCTAAACATATTCAGAGTTTGTCTATCTTCAAAGGAATCGGCTCAATTTTTGTACGGAAGCAAAAAAGTATTTATTTCAAATAAGAATTTCGTACATTACTTTGCACATTCACAATAATTATTCATTATTTAAATATTTTTCATAAACATGTTCAGAGTTTGGGTATTTTTCAAGGAATAGATACAATTTCTTTACGGAATCAACTAAGATTGTCTTTCCGATGCTCTTTTCTATGTTGTTTTGTAAATTTACCAGAATTATTAATTATTTAAACAACTTTCATAACAAAAATCAAAATTTGGATATTTTTCAACGAATAGGGTGAATTTTTCACAGCAGAATTAACCAAGATAAGATCCAGCTAATTTATTTTTTATTCTATCAGTTCGTTTTCCTGAAAAAGAAATTCCGTAATTTTTTTTTCCTTTCTACAAGATCATTGCAGGTATGGTCCTTGTTCTTGCGCGGACCGTAATCCCTGTCAATAAATAAATCGTAATAGAATCTTCCCGGGTTCCCAAGATAAAATATAGTTATTTTATTTTATTAGTTCGTTTTCCTGAAAAAGAAATTCTTAATTTTTTGTCGACAAGATTTCTGGCTTCCCAAGATAAGATCCAGCTGTTTTATTTTCCATTTTATTTGTTCGTTTACCTGAAAAAGACATTCCGTAAATTTTTATCTTTTCACAAGATCATTGTAGATATGCTCCTTGCTCTTGCGCGGACCGTAATTTCTATTATTAAATGCAAAGTAATAGAAGTTTTTCGGCTTCCCAAGATAAGATCCAGCTATTTTATTTTATCCGTTCGTTTTCCTGAAAGAGAAATTCCGTAATTTTTTTTTCCTTTTCTTTCTACAAGATCATTGTAGATATGGTCCTTATTTTTGCGCGGACCGTAATCCCTGCAAATAAATAAATCGTAAAAGAATCTTTTCGGGTTCCCAAGATAAAATGCAGCTATTTAATTTTATTCGCTCTTTTTCCTGAAAAAGAAATTCCTTGATTTTTTGTTCACTAGATCATTGTAGATATGCTCCTTGTTCTTGCGCAGACCGCAATTTCTATTATTAAATGAAAAGTAATAGAATCATTCCGGGTTCCCAAGATAAGATTCAGTTATTTTATTTTTATTTTATTCGTTCGTTTTCCTGAAAAAGAAATTTCGTAATTTTTTTGTATACAAGATCATTGTAGATATGCTCCTTGTTCTTGCGCGGACCGTAATCCCTATACATAAATGAAACGTAATAGAATCTTTTCGGCTTCCCCAGATAAGATCCAGCTAATTTATTTTTTATTCTATCAGTTCGTTTTCCTAAAAAAGAAATTTAGTAATTTTTTTTTTTTCCTTTCTACAAGATCATTGTAGATATGGTCCTTGTTCTTGCGCGGACCGTTATCCCTGTAAATGAATAAATCGTAATAGAATATTTCCGGGTTCCCAAGATAAAATATAGTTATTTTATTTTATTATTTCGTTTTCCTGAAAAAGAAATTCTGTATTTTTTGTTTACAAGATCATTGTAGATACGCTCCTTGTTCTTGCGCGGACCGTAATCCCTATAAATGAATGAAACTCAATAAACTCTTTTCGGCTTCCCAAGATGAGATCCAGCTATTTTATTTTTTATTTAATTCGTTAATTTTCCTAAAAGAGAAATTCCGTTTTTTTCTTTTTTTTCTTTCTACAAGATCATTGTAGATATGGTCCTTGTTTTTGCGCTGACAGTAATCCCTGTGAATAAATAAATCGCAATAGAATCTTTCCGGGTTACCAAGATGAAATGCAGCTATTTAATTTTATTCGTTCTTTTTCCTCAAAAAGAAATTCCTCAATTTTTTCTTCACAAGATCATTGTAGATATGCTCCTTGTTCTTGCGCGAACCACAATTTTTATTATCAAATGAAAAGTAATAGAATTTTTCCGGCTTCCCAAGATAAGGTCCAGCTATTTTATTTTATTCGTTCGTTTTCCTAAAAAGGAAATTCCGTATTTTTTTTACAAGTTCATTGTAGATATGCTCTTTGTTCTTGCGCGGATCGTAATCCAAATAAATAAATGAAACGAAATAGAATCATTCCGAGTTCTGAAGATACGATTCAGTTATTTTATTATTATTTTAATCGTTCGTTTTCCTGAAAAATAAATTTCGTAATTTTTTTGTATACAAGATCATTGTAGATACGATCCTTGTTCTTGCGCGGACCGTAATCACTATAAATTGATGAAAAGTAATAAAATCTTTCCGGCTTCCCAAGATAAGATCCAGCTGTTTTATTTTTCATTTTATTCGTTCGTTTACCTGAAAAAGAAATTCCGTAAATTTTTACAAGATCATTGTAGATAGGCTCCTTGTTCTTGCGCGGACCGTAATCCCTATACATGAATGAAACGTAATAGAATCTTTTCGGCTTCCCAAGATAAGATCCAGCTAATTTATTTTTTATTCTATCAGTTCGTTTTCCTGAAAAACGCCTCTCACGTATTCCCACGGCGCGGCGTCAATTCTCGGAAGGGCAAAATCCAGGGGAGCTAAATCCAGGTTTCAGTGTAGTTCAACCTAAAATCTTAGTAATTTTAAGCGATTCATATTTAATTTAATAGGTACCTACAGTAATTTAATGTAAAATAACTCTTCCCTATTTTTGTAAAAAAATCATCTTTTTTTTTTAAATTAATGATATTTTTTTTGTTTTTTTGTTCCAGGGTTCTATCTGCGATAGACTGGTAGGCCAGTCTGTTGTAGGATCTCTAAGCAACAGCGGCAACTGGAAGTTGGCCCTGAACGCAGAGCCTCCGTGGCTTTGCTAGCACCCCCAACCGATTCGTTGTTTTAACCCGCCTCCTCACGACTCGCGCAATTCTCACTGACAGCTGCCTCGTAAGTTTTCAAATGATTTTCTCATTCATTTTTCATTAATTAATTAATATTAATTAATTAATCTTTTCCAGGCCTGAGTTTTCATAGAGGCCTCCCTGTTGATTCAGAGTGGTCACCCATCCGGGATTACGCCGGATGGTTGAGAAAGGCGGATGATTGATTCGTAAAATAAGAGCCAAAGAGTCGATTATTCAGTTTGCAAATAAAAAATGTAATATTTTCAGTACGGTCAGTTTTTCTTGCATAGTCAGGGTATTCGTATTTAAATTTTTTTTAATTCGTATCGTATTTAAAATTTCTAAAATTTTAATTTAAAATTATGATTTTGAATGCACGATTCTAAAAGTTTAATCTTTAAGTCTTTGAAACTAACGTTTTTTCTTAAATTAATTTTTTGATTAATTTTTGTAAATTTGGAATTTTATATTTCACAATATTTTAATTTCAAAGTCAAATATTCAAAATGTGAGGACAATTTCACAATTAAATATTTAAACTTGTTTAAAATTGTACGATTTCAAAAATTGTAATCATATTACAGCAATGTTGTTTGGTATTCTTTTATTTATTTTTAACGCAATATCTTAAAATTGTCCGATTTTTTGGTAAAGATTTAAAAAAAAAAAATAATTTCAAATTACAAAATATTTTATTAGAAAATTTCAAGAATGTATAATAATTCTAAAGGATGGTTTGAAATTAAAATATTAACAATTGATTTTAAAATAAAACGAGATAAAAAATAAACTTTCTGAAATTGATACATCAGTAATTGAATAATTTCGGTAATTTTAAATGGTTACAGTTTTAGAGTTCTGAATTTTTATGTTGAATGATAAGTATCTTATTTTTTCCTTTCATAGGTTTTAATTTTGAAATTAAAATTTAATTGGTTGAATTTTGGAAAATATAATTAGCAATTTAAAAATTATTAATTTTTTTTTAGTTTGAAAACTCGACTTTTTGGTAGAAAATTAATCTTATTGTTTGAAAATTCATCTTTTTGGTTAAAAATTTAAGTGTCTCGTTCGAACCTCCTTTTTCTTGGTTCAAAATTATTTTTTTTTAACTGAAAAGTGAACTATTTTATTTTTGGCTATATATTTATTTTAGTTGCAAATTCATTTCTTTCGATTAAAATTAACTATTTTATTGAATTTTGTTGTTTGAAATTTACTTTTTGAACATAAAAATTAAGTATTTCAATTAAAAATCGTCTTTTTTGTTTAAATTAAACTGTTTTTTATTTAATTAAAAATGTTGTTGTTAAAGATTCATTACTTTAGTTGAAAATTCAGCTCTTCGGCTACAAATTTAACTATTCTATTGAAAAATTCGCTTTTTTTTTTGTTTAAAAGTTAATTTTTTAACAGAAAATTTAACAATCCCGTTTTTGGTTGAAAATCTATTATTTTTTTAGTCGAAAATTCACTTATTTTGTTGAAAATTGTATATATTGTCGGAAATTCAACTGTTCTATCTGAAAATTTCACTTTACCATTTTTGGTTGAGAATTTATTTTTTTAGTTGAAAATTTAACAATTTTCTCGAGCACTCATCATTTTGGTTGACAATTAAACTATTTTATTTTTGGTTTAAAATTTATCTTTATTAGTTGAAAATTGTACAACTTGGTAAAAAAATAGAGAATGTTATCAAAACACGTACTTTGCATTTTTTTTAGTAGACAGTCAATATTTCATTTGATTAATTTTTAGTCTAGGGGGACAAAAAGTATGGTGTGTATCAAGGGCGTAAAGCTATTTTGCCTCGTGTGACTGCGGCCCTCGTTTCGCTCATGCAGCAAATTCACACTCCTCAAAATAGCCTTCTTTACGCCCTTGATACACAATATACTATTTTGACTTAATATGCATTGTATAATAGAAAAATTAAATTTATATTACATTTAACATACATATGTGTATTAAATTTCATCCAAATATGTGTAAAGTCATTTGCATATATTTTATATGAAGTCAGCGATTTTTTTTCCTAACCAAAAAGTCGAATTTTCAATTAAATACACAATTTTAAGTTTTTTTTTCAATTGACAGAATTCCTTAAAATCTGGGAATTCTGAAAGTTAAGAGAATATTAAGAATTAAAAGAAATTAGAGAATTTTAGTAACTATAATTTCTGGAATTCAAGAACTTCTCTCAATCAAAAAAAAACTCAGAATTGCCTGAAAGCCATACATTTCTTGAATTCTCCAAATTCTCTGAAGTTAAGGAAACCCAGGAATCCTGGACATTCCTTGAATTCGGAAAATTGAAAGAATTTTGAGAATTCAAAGAAATGAGAGAATTCAGGTAATTATAATTTTTTGAATTCCAGGAATTTTGTCAATTAAAAGAACTCAAGATTCGTCGGTCGGCCTCAGGCTCTCGGGGTTTTTTGTAATTTTGTACGTGTCAAAACTCTTTCTCTCACTTGTTCTTTAGAATTAGAAATTTTCTAGCTAAATTCTAAAAATTTTGTATCATCTAACAATTGAACTACGGGCCACAAAATATTATTATTCATCCAGAAAATATCAATTTAAATACATTCTAGTAGACTTCTGAAACTTGCCTTTGGAGCGATGCGAACAGTTTTTACGTTCGGATCAAATTATGAAATTTGGTTCAAGATGATTTTAACTTAAATATAAAACTGTGAAATTCACTCAAAAATACTAATTCTCTACAAAATAGTTGTATCCTGAACTAAAACCAAAATTAAATTTTCAACCAGAGACATCAATTTTTGAATGAAACGGTGAAACTTATACAAAAAATTGATTCTGAGCAAAGTAGCTCTATTGGCAGCCAAAAATGTTTAATTCTCAACGAAAAAAGTAATAGGTGATATCTCGACCAAGAAAGATTGGAAATAAAATGAAAAACAGTTGAATTTAACCAAAAAATACAAATATAAAAAAAATAGTTGGAAGAATAACCAAAATGACCAAAAAAGCTCTATTCTCCACCAAACATTTGCATTTTCAAACAAAGAAAATGACATTTCTACCATAATAGTTCAATTTTCTTTGAATAAGGATGAAATTACAAACAATATACTTCAATTCTTAACTAAAAATGATATAACTGCATTTTCAGTGTAAAAAATTGATTTAGAAGGAAAAGAAACGATTTTTAAACGAAATTGGTCAAGTTTTAATCAATTAAATCAATTTTTAACAAAAAATATATTTTTGACGTATTAGTAGTATTTTTTACCAAACGAGATGAACTCCGTACCAAAAATATAATACAGTCGAAGCTCTCAATAACATTGCTCCGAATAAGACCGCTTACCATCATCCTTGCTCGAGCTCTTTGAGGCGCTTCTCCCACTCTCACGCTGATTTCGAAATTCCAGTCAGCCGCTCCCAATAGTGCCGCCGTAGAAATCGCAATTTTTTTGGTTTTTAGGAGAGTTTTTTCATCTTATCTGAATATAATGTCGAAAAATATGATAAAATATGAAAATGTCACAATAAATATTCGAAATATTTGGATAATATAAAAAAACTCTTAAAAACCATAAAACTTGCGATTTCTATGGCGGCACTATTGGGAGAAGCTAACTGGAATGGAGAAGTCAGCATGAGAGTGGGAGAAGTGCCTCGATGATCTCGAGCAAGGATGAGGGGCAGCGGTATCATTCGGAGCGGTCTTATTGAGAGCTTCGACTGTAGTAGAGTTATCAGTTACAAAGAATAACTTTGAACCTCAAATATTTGGATTTTCTTATTGGATTCTAATAATTCGTTATCTAAGTTCGTAACTTTACATTGACTAATCCCCCCCCCCTCAAGCTTGTTACCAACCGTAATTTTTGAAGCTACTTCATGCCCCTCAAATTATCCTCAAAAACAGCTAAAAAACGCGTTTTTTGCACTTTTAGGTTAGGATATCTTGAAAACCTGACGTACAGGAGAAATAATAAGCTCGGATTCAGATTCAGCGCATCAAAATCCTTCGGAAATGTTAGGTCTGGTCTCTGGCTCTAAAATTTGTCGGCCTGTGTAATTTACCCATTTGGTTGGATATTCGTCATCTTTAGCTAAAAATTGATTCAATCTTTCAGAACTTTTTTTTCTGTAAAAAATTAATGATCATGTTGTAAGATAATTCTTTTTTTGTCGAAAATGAAGTTTTAAACTCTTTTGTAGAAAATATCGCATTTGTTAAATTTTTTTAAATTATTAGAAGCTTATAACGAGATAAAATACTCATTTTCTGCCAAAGAAAATTCGTCCTTGTTCTATCAGATCAAATTTCAGCTGAACGTTCCTCTAAGTTGTAATTTGTGGATAACCCCTTAGGTGTGTACCATATGGTACGAATTGTGTATCGATAGGGACACTTTTCAAATTCCATATTTTCAACGCATATACATTCTGTATCCTCCAGGAATAAGTTCAGATCAAATTCGCACACATTTGGGACAAATTCAAATAAAGTTTAAAAGAAAATAGCAATTTGGGTAGAATGTAGAGAGAATTAAACTTTTGCGTATAGCTTATAAAAACCAATTCAAATTATAGATTTATTATATTATTATATTCACCAATAAAATTCACGATAACTGCCAAGGATAGGACAAGAGCAGAAACAATCCTCATATTGTCTAAAAACAGGAAAAACAAATTAATGTAATAATAAGGAATTCCATTTATACTAAAATTATTAAATATTCTGGTTCTTCGTCAGATTATATAGCATATCATGTAGTTCTTATCTCGCAGATTATACGCGACAAGCTTGTCCTTCACAGATATTTACATTTCATTAGAGTACGTTTCATCGAAAATAATGTGCCTACTAAATTTGTCAAAATGGATATTATAGTTTATATAATCTTTCACGTTTAAGTTGAAGTACTAATTGTTCATCAAAATGTATTTTGTGGAAACTTTGTTTTTGGGTTTTGGATGAAGATTAAACTACTTTGACAAAATTTGATTTATCTCCGTTAAAGATTCATCATTTCCGTTTAAAATTAGTTTTTTATTTTGGGCAAAAAATTGAAATATTTGGAGAAAATTCGCTTGTTATTTTTATCAGAAAATTAATCTTTATGGTTGAAGAGTAAGCTTTTTTGATAGAAAACTCAACTAATTGGTTAAACATGAAACTACGTTGTAATCGATTTATTTTCTGAATTGAAGATTGCAACAAGGTTGAAGAAGTTCAAAATTGAAATTTATTGATAAAATTCGTTCTTATATTCTCAAATTAATTTTTAATTGAAAATTGAACTATTCTATCATTAATTTAAAAGGTCTTCTCTTTTACTTGAAATTTCGACTATTTCTTGCAAATTCATGTACATTAGTTGAAAATGTATCTCTCTAGTAACAAATTTATTTATTGAACAAAAAAGTCATCTGCCTGCGCTGAAAGTTCAACTATTTTGGTAAAGTATTTTATTGCAAATTCATGTATTTTGTTGAAAATTTGACTTTTTCTGTATAAAATCACGTTCTTTTTATTTGATAAAAACTTCATCTAAGAAAAGACCGTCCTCTTTTTTAGTTAGAGTAAAAACTAATAAATGTATTTTTTTAAATATTATTTTTAAATTAAGCTTTATGCAAATACTATTTGAGGATATGAAAGCTACATAGTATGATTGAAATAAATATAGAAAGGCGAAGCGCAGATTAGAGTAATTTACAAGAAAAACGAATTTAGATTTCAAAGTTACATTCTTCTAGAAACGAAAGTATGAGGAGGCAGGCAGAGATATTTGGTTCGGCGATAAACATTTCCATACAGTAAGGCGCGTGTATTTTCGTTTTCCTTTTCAGACTTTGGATTAGTTTGAGTCTTTGAGAGTCATAGACAGCGCATTGCCAGGCTACATGGTTTAGGTAATCTCGTTCATGGCCACATTTACATTTAGGATGAACGACGAAACCAATTCGAGAGAGCGAGGCAGCCAAATTGTAATGGTTAGCCCGGCAACGGTTAATGGTCGTGATGAATTTGCGATATTAATTTTAAATGAAAAACACTGGAAATGAAAACATTTCTATTCTGAAAAAAATTTTAATTACCAAAGTTTGTGACATTAACACTATTTTATACTCAAACCCTTTAAAATTTCAATTATTTTAAGTAAATTTAAATCGTTCAAAAATTAATAACTTTTGAATTGCTAATTATATTCTCCACAATTCAACCAATTAAACCTAAATTGAAAAATTAAAACCTATGAAAGGGAAAAATAAAATATTTAGCGTTCAGCATGAAAATTCAGAACTCTAAAATTGTAACCATTTAAAATTATCAAAATAATTCAATTACTGCCGTATCAATTTCAGAAAGTTTAATTTTTATCTTGTTTTATTTTAAATTCAATTTTTAATTTCAAATCTTCCTTTAGAATTATTATACATCCTTGAAATTTTCTAATCAAATATTTTTCAATTTAAAATTATTTATTTGTTTAAATCTTTAACTAAAAATCGCACAATTTTAGGATATTACATTAAAATTAAACAAATTGCTTTATATTTACATTTAAAAGTATTGAATTCAAAACTGACTATCAAGGCTTTTAATATGAAATTTTGAAATATTTAATTGCGAAATTGTCCTGACATTTTGAATAGTTGACTTTTAAATTAAAATATTGTGAACTTTAAAATTCCAAATTTACAAAAATTAATCTAAAAATTAATTTAAGAAAAAAACTTTAGTTTCAAGGATTTAAAGATCAAACATTTAGAGTTGCGCATTCAAAACCATAATTTTAAATTAAAATTATAGAAATTTAAAAGACGATAAATATATTATTGATAACTATCATATAATTTTAGTATCAAGTGACATTCAAAAAGACTGGGTAGATTTTTTTACTGAAAAATCTCATTTCTCTCAACAACAAAAATCATTTTTACTCAAAACTTACCCTGATTTAATTAAAACAATTAATTAAGAAAGAAAACCCAATTTTCAAGAAAAATAATTTAAAATGAGCAAGATACCTACCTGGCAATCGCGTTTCATTCTTTGAGTGCAGATGATAACCCAATCTCGGAGTTCGGTGGTGACCAACATCTGATTGGACCTGACTTCGGCGTCCCAGTTTTGACCCCTGGGAGTGAGAGCAACGCCATTTGCCATGATGATCTTGTCTCGAGGGATGACTCGTCCAGGAACACTCGTGAGTTTACTGTCCAGCATCAGTCCCCAGTCGTTCAACTCCTCGACGACTTTCGGTTCGCTCAGCAAACGCCTGTTGAAGGACATCAAACGCTCGATACGAGCTCTGGGCTCCAGCTTCGTGTGTGTTGCCAAGGCGTTCATGGTCTGGTAACTGGATCGCATCTCATCAGTCAAACCTGAAAACATCAAATTTAAATGAGGTTCAATTCAAGCTTCAAAAAATAGTTAAATAGTAACCATACTTCTCTCAAAAAAGTAAAAAAAAAAAAGCTTTTTTTTTTACAAAAAACGACCAAGTTTCCACTAAAATTATGAACGTTAGAAAAAATGTATCTTCAAGAAAGTAGTTCAACTCTCTGACTAAAAAAGATGAATTGTTGTGTATTTTAAAGTTTAAAGATTTGCCTAAATTCATAGGCAAAGGGAATCTTTTTAATAATTTGATTATTAAAATTGAGGTCATTAATTGATAAATTATTTATAATAATATAGATAAATTATTTTTTTGATATAATTACCACAAACGATTTTTATTTAATATCAAAAACAATAGAATGCATTCAAAAGAGACGATTTTTCAACAAAATAGGTTATTTTTCAACCAAATTGTTCAGATTTTAAGCCAAAAAGACCAACTTCAGGGATCACAGCGCAAAAGAAGGGAAAATGTTATATTTTTAAATAATTTTCCATGATTTCTGCCATTCAAGAATTTATTTTAAAAAATTGGATATACTTAGGTCGCTGGAAATCCATTCAGTGATATAAAAAAGATCAGTTTTCAACCAAAAAATGAAATAGTTAAATTTTCAGTTGAAAAAAATTCATTTTCCACCAAACTGATAATACATTTTCAACTAAAATGATGAATCTTCAACTGGATTCGTTGAATTAAATAAATAAATAAATAATTTTCAACTGAGATTATCAATTTTTAACTAGAGTAGTTGAGTTTCCTCTTACCATTACTCTTCAAGCTTTTCCAAGTCACGCAATACTAATTTTCCTTATACATAATTCAATTTTGGTTTTCTCTCTTCCATGTATTCTCTCTTCCCTTTTCTCTTCTAAGCTCTTCATCCACTTTTCCCCTGGTCCACAACCGCTCAGTATCCACCTAACTTTATCTACCACGCTCTTTCCACCCTCCTCTGCCCCTGTACATCTCTTCAACGCGAGCTCCTACGATTTCTTTTCATACCCACATACCCTACAAATTTTCATTTCTTCACTCATCCAATATTTACATTCATTCATGGCTTCTCCCATTTTGAAACGTATCATCCTGGACCACCTGCACTCCTTTTTCAATTTCCCTAAATACTCTGGGACCCCTTCCAACTTGACAAATCTACACCATTTATTATATTTTGACTCCATAATCTTTTCTCACCTCTCCTCTTCCTGCTTCTTACTGATTTCACCGTCTACTACCTGCCACTCCCTCTTCTCGTCACACATTCTCCATTCCCTTCTATCTTGCCATCTCTCCTCCTCCCATCTTGAATGTCCCGTGTTACCTCTTCTCTCTCTATTTTGTATTTAGTGCAGACATACTTGTGCAACTTTGCTACCCTTACCACTCCTAAGTTTCTCTTCGAAATTCCAAATCCTTTTCCTCTACCTTATCACCAATTTCCCTCTCCGTGTTTCTTCTTTCAACATATAACCTGGGCAATTTCATGTCACTCCCATAACCCATCTCAGGAATTTCTCTTGCATGTTTTCCACCTTTTTGTACTCCTTCCACCCCCAAATTTACACTCCATAATACATCACTAACCATATCAGTGAATCAAACAACCATACTCTCATCTTCCAGTCCTCTTTGAATCTTCTTTTTCCAATCCCCCACACTTGACTCATCATCTTACTCACACTTTCCTTTTTTCACCTGAAGATCATTTCCACCACCCGCTTCGAACTAGAATCATAAATAATAAAATCCCTCCAGCATTTCCACTATTTCCCCATTTATCTTCCATCCATACTTTACTTCATTCTTTCTCTTCCTGAAACATACTATCTTTGTCTTCGTCCCATTAATTGTCAGGACTTTCTCACTCACATACTCTTTGAATCCTTTTATTCTAGGTCTGCTAACAATATGCTAAACAACAACCGACTTAGCGGACACCCTTGTCTGAGATCCCTCCCTGTCCATAACTCCTCTCCTTTCTGTTCCCCGATTCCCAGGCTCCTGCTGACTAGATGATTTAGAACGAAAATATTGTCTACTGTTCTCATCCCCTTCCTAAATCCTGTTTGATTGTGTGGAATACTTCCTTTCTGTTCTACCTGTTCCTTTAATCTCTTCCTAAGCACCTCCGCATAAAATTTATATGTTACTGACATGAGAGTGATTTCTCTATAATCTTCCACTTTTCTACGCCCTCCTTTTCCTAATAAAGGAACTACCAAACCTGTTCTCCACTCCTTAGGCCATCATTCTCCTCTCCATACTCTATTATATACTTCCCAAATCTCTTCTCTAACCCTTCGTCCGCCAAATTTCAACGCTGCATTCTCCATCCCATCCTCTCCTGTCGCCTCGTTTCTTTTTAACTTCTCAATTGCTTGATTCACCTCCTCTCTGGTCACCTCATTCCCACTTTTCATTCCTTCCTCCTTCTTCTTTCTACCTTCCCCCCTCACCTTGCTATCCACCCTTTGTAGCCATTTCTTGAAATATACCGTGCATTCATCCATACTTATCTCTTCATTGATTCCTTTCCATCCACTCCTTTCTCTACCGATCACCTCCCATTCTCTTCCTTCCTTTATTGCTTTGTCTCCCTCCTCCATGTACCTCATCTTCTCCTCCTGTCGTTTTACATCCAGTAATTTCTCGTGTTCCCTTTTTCTTTTAATATACTCCTTTCTGCCTACCTCTCCTCTTCTCCAACTCTTTAACGATAACTTCACACGCTCTTTACTCGCTACACATTCCACATCCCACCATTCTCTCTTCTTCCTTCTTTCTTCCTCACTTGGCCTAATTTCATCCACTATCTTCTCTACCCTTCCCCTCATCTTACACAACATCTCATCCACGCCTCCCCCATCTTCAATCAAAACATTGATTGAAACCCGAAAAAGCTTTAAATTTAAATTTATCATCATGAATCATCGTGAAAGTATTAAATCTATTATCAGTAATATTTTATGATTGACTTTTTATTCTTTTTTCAAATAGCTAATTTCTTGTACGCTATGGGCACAAATAGGAACAATGTGAGTTAGGACCTTTATAGAAATTAATTAAACAGCCAATTTTCTTCAAGTCTGGCGTTCCTGACGCACTTCTCGTAGAGAGTTATTCCCACAATGATAAATGAATATTGCGGTTGTATACATTTTTGTTTTATCGTCAAGATTGTGTTAGTTTAATTCTGTGTATAGATGTCCGGTGCCGGGCGCTATGTTGGCATCCGGTAGATTGCTCCAATTGGTTACACGGCAGTGGGCGGGGTCTGCCGGACAGCAGCATCATGTACGGCATTCGAGTTAGTACATTTCTTATTTTCTTGAGATGTACACGACGCACAACCTCCAAGAAATTGTTCATCGAAAATGAGTAAGTTGGTGCTTTCGATTTTATCTTCCCTTGTACATTTACTTTATAATTCTTTTATGACTAAGAACATTTTTATATAATTCTGTTTGTGGTAGTTATAGCCAGTTATTAATTTAGACGTCTATAAATTATTTGTTTTTGATAAGTTCAACTTGTGTAAAACTTCTGTTCTATTGAAGCTACCACGAATTATATTTATTGTAGGGAATATTTCCAGGAACAAAATAAGCCGCGTCAATGACAAATATTAAATCTAAAATTATAACTGTTATTTACAAGGAATGGAAATCAAAACACCAACTAAGTTCTTTTATATGAACAATGAAAAATTGAATATTGAACTATTAATAAAAATAAGTACTTACTACAAAATTAATTTCAAATTGATTTTCGAATATTTTATTTTGCACATTAGGGTTCCATCATTTCCTTTTTATCATTCTGGAAAAGACTATCCTTGTCGCCTTGAATGCCCTTTTCTTGACATATTTCCAGTACATATTTAAAGTGTCAAAAGTTTTTAATCGATTCTCATAAGAATTTCGTATCAGAATTTATTCATACGCTTTTCCTAAATTCAAATTAACTTTACTTGAATTCTTATATGAATTTTTGCTCAATTTGAGTTCATCTTCGAATAAAATAAACATTATTTTACAAAATATATAAAATGTAAGAATTACCAATTCCAAAATTTACTTTTTATCTTTAAATGCCATTAAACGTGATTGAAAAGTAAATGTACAAGGAAAGATAAAATCGGAAACACCAAATATCTTATTTTCAATCAACAATTACGTATTTAAGTGTGTAAAAAAAGTTACACTTATATTCTCCGTCCAAGATATATACTTCTCTTTGAGGTTATGCCTCCTACACGTCTTAAGAGAATAAGAAATATACGCAGCCGGATGCAGAGCTGCTGTACGACAGTCGACAGACCGTGCCAACTGCCGTGTACCCAATCAGAGCAATCTACCGGATATCAACCTAGCGCCCGGCACCGGACATCTATACACAGCCTTAGTTTAATCGTCTCGTGTAATCAGAAAGTATGATGCTTCTAATGAAATATTGTGCTCGTTTCATGCTCGTGTTTTGTTCCAATTGTTAAATGATATTTATACATTACGAAAAATGATACAGAAAACAAAGTAAAATTACCACTATTTTCTGTTCTTAAACAAAAGCTGAAGAAAATCGATAGATTGAGCAGCAACTCTTTATGTATTAGCCGTAGTTACAACTTGCACGGAAAGCGGTACCCAAAAAGTTTCTCTCGTACTGTTTTAATCATCGTTCCTCTTACGAAAAGACTTACGGGTGTGAGAAATTAGAAAATATCATCCAAATTGATATCGAAACTTATCTTTATTTTATGACTGCGCATTATTTTTTTAACTATTTTAACCCTCCGTTTACACACAGGGGATCTTAAGGCACAAACGATTTTTCAAACTGGAATGTCTCGTCTTTCGAAAAATATGGAAGTTTGGTCCCCCTTTCTTAAAAATCTAGATGGTGATAGGGTCAGGTTCTGAGAGTGGCGCTGCAGTTCGTCAGTTAACCTTCGAGCGGTGCGCAGTGAAAGTGCGCACAGTGACATAAAAGACCCTGTGTGTAAACCACGTTAGTGGGAATAAAAGTGTAGTACTGTAATAAACCTGGTGTCGTTACAGCTTTGTCAGATCTGGCTTTTAGTAACTTGGTGGCTAAGGCATGGTTTTCTTTGCTGCGAAAAAAAACCTCGGTTTTCTTATAGTTATTCTTTGCCTACTGAAACAAAACATGGGGAATAAGTAAGTATGTGATGTTTCGGAGAACAGTGTGAGCTCGAACATGCTGCTTGTCTCTTTATATACGCTCCTATTCCATCACATGCACCCTTACCACGAGATGTACCATGAAAGTGCCATTCAACTTGGATACCAAAATCTACTTCATGGGCTTGGAGATTAGCAAAGCTACTCTTCTTTTTAAAATGTTGCCCCGGACCATCAATGAAATAGTGGATTTTCCGTGGCCTGAAATGAGTTTTAAAGTAATCTACTATCATCTTCCTATACTCGTGAATAGCCACCGTGTCATGATCTATGTTATCAGGTATGATTGCGATATCTACATGCTTAAGCTCTCCATCTTTCCCATAATAAATGACCCAGATAATATTGTAGTTTGGTCCTTATTCCCGTAGCATGATTAAGCTGCATTCTGCACCATCGATCTTGATCGACACAAAGTCTTTTATCCCTGGCATCATTCGACTTATGTCAATGCGTTCATGAAAGTTTTTCACTAGAGTTTCAGTTTCAGGAGTCAGTGCTCTTCCCCTCTTTGGATTCGAAAGCGTAAGACTTCCATGCTCTGAAACTAATTTTTTTAAATTTCTTGCTTTTTGTTCTGATGTATTAAACACCTGCATCAGTTTTCTTCGTCCCAAGATTTTTGCGCAAGCTAAAGATGTTGAAATTGTTCTTGAAGATCTTTAGTGGCATTAGAATTTTCGATGGTTTGACCAAGTACTTCAACACCAGCCTAATGCTATTTTTTTCACACTGCAGCTTGGTGTCTAAGACATCTCAATCTTTTTCGCTGTTATATAGCTGATTTTCATCATCTTCAGAAGTCATTTCATGATCCTCGGTATCTACCTTATCTCTACCAGGAGGCTCTGCAATATCTCCAGAGTTGAAAGATGATATTCCCGCCGAGCTGGTGAGTTGGTATCCACATGAACTGCAAATTTGAACTTCTTGTGCTAGTGGAGGGAATTTCAAACCCAAGTCATGGGCAACACCACGGAGTTTGAGATTAGTTGCTTTATGCCTTACTTTTTAAAAAAAGCAGTTATTCTATTCCCATATAATATTACCCAACTTAAAAAACTGGCACTAAAGCGTTGCACAAAGATCCTCGGCGTGAGCGCACCAGGGGAGTTCGTGCGCCACCCGCCCTACCATGGCATCTTGTTTACGTATCGGTGTATTACTCAAAGACGCACCAATTTGCCACTATGAGAATCGGAGGGCTTATGGAAAAGAATCTCAGCTTTCTTTTAAAACTATTTTGAAGAAAAAAGTGTCAAAATTTGCAAAAAAGTAAAATTTATTTTTGATTCACAAAAATTAGGGTCAAATTTTGATTTTTTTCAAAAACCGTTATGAATAACAGAAAGTCTGTGAAAAAATCTATCAAAAACATTTGGAATGAAATTTTGTTTAAGGCAATAGGAAAAAAGTTACAAATATTTGAAAGTAAGGCTTTGCTTAAAAAATTAAAAAATTGTACCCCCTCCGCTTTGGTAAATAATCATCCAAATGAATTAAGTTTAGGTGTGCGGAGTACTATCTAATGGGAGTAGAATTGGGCGAATTTTCAGCCCGATCGAAAAACTCATTTTCGATGTAGGTACACTTAAGAAATTATGCCCCATATGTCGCATTGCTTGAAAAAACCAATGCGCGCAACGAAAAAGGAAGCCATCAGACAAGGAAAAATAAGACAAAGCAAAACGCGAAGAATAACACCACGAGAGCAGGTATGTAGCCAAAAAATTATTTTTTACGACACAAATATATAAATGGTCATTATATGAATATGATCTGGAAAGGGGGACTTTATGTTGGCTCCACAGGTCTGCAAAAATTGCCGTATTCTTGCATGTATTACATAAAATATAATAAAAATGATAGATATATTATATCAGCCTATTCACCAATAGAATTAAAGATGACCGCCAGAGTGAAAACCAAAGTATAGACCATACAAATTGTTCATTTTATTACACATATAAGAAACTAAATATTACGAAAACTGTGCGTTATTCAAAATTATTTTTAATCCACTTTATCAAAATTTGCTATGATATAAAATCAAATTTATGAACTATAAGGCTAACTAATTATTATTTATTTTACGTTTCGTCAAATGTTCAAAGGCTTTGTATAAAGATTGAAATTCAAGAATCTCAAATTAGATTAAAATCAAATTCAAAACCCCATTTAACGTCCAACACTCAAGTCAATTCTTGTTTTATTTTCAGGCATTCTATACATTTGATGAAGATGTTCTGGATGCATGTTCAACATAAAATGTGAACTCTAGAACCTGGAGAAAAACATAAAAAATTATAAAATCACGTTCGAAAGATATTATATGTCTGATTTAAGCTCATTTAATATGCGTTCCTATGAGAAAACTGCTCGCAGTATTCTTGAGCAGTACAGAACGTGGGAAAGACTGAAAGAGTAAATTTCCATTTTTCGAATGAACGAATATCTGTTCTCACTGCTGTAAAAAAAAGCTTTTCATTGTTTTGTTTTTGTTTACGTTTTACATGCATTGTTATAATTAATAACATAACACGAGTGATATCACATTGAGATTATAATAGACGATTCGATATCTGAGTTTCTCTTTATTAAAAAAAAACAAGCAATACGACACAGTAATGAATTTATAATGTACTGCACGAGATTTCACAGCTCACGCTGCAAGTGAGGTGACATGTTAGTCATTTTGACGCTTTGTTTACATTTTTCCAAGAATCGAACATACCATAGCTAATGTTCGATTTTGATGTTTTACATACCCTTAAGCTCGAGTTTATAACGAAATTGTCCGATGTGAATCACTTTTGGACACGTGGAATGTATACTAGGTACATACAACGATTTTTGAGATAGATTTTTACAACCTCACGGACGCGCGGCAATGCTCGGGGTTTGCCAGCTGCATTCTTCTCCATGCATTCGAACGTGACCGCGCTTAGAGTGGGGGTTTATGGCTTCTTGGAATTTTACGCCCCTACAGCCCCGAAAGCGGCAATGCTAGGAGATTGGACTGTATCCAAGTTTCAGACAAATAAGAATCTTATTCGCTATATAAAGAAATAAATTGTACGAAATATTGTTTATTTTAAATCTTGATAACTGTTCAGATAAGACTCTCTTCAAATAACGCAATCTCCATTTATTCTCGTCTTGAAGGTAAAAGAAGACAACAAATTTTTGAAATCAGCGCAACAGAGTTATTTTTCAAAAAATTGAAAAGATTTTCATATTATGTATTGAAATTATTTTTTAACTAATGCATGTATGTATGATATGTATATCGTATTAGAGTGTATCATAAAATCCTTTTTTATATTTTCTAAATCCTCAACTTGGAAATTTCATTATTTAGCGAGCCAATGATCCCCTGTTTTTGCCAAAAATCAAAAATAATATTTAAATGTCTTTATGTAGGCTTTTATGCCGAAAATTTGCGTTTTTAAACATTTTTAATTTTTACCATTTTAACTACCAGATCTTGTAAAATTCAGAACATTCTTGATCATGGTGCCATGTGACGCTAAAATTTTGGTTGTTACGAAACAAACTATAACGCGAGTATAAACACCTTTAAAGTTGCAATTTTATAATAGTGTTGAGATTAAGAAGTCAAATTCATCCCTCCAAATTTGTCAAAAATTATGTATCTTTTATGAAATACCACCAACTTTACCGAGCATAATTTATACTATTCTAAAAAAATGTAAGGCATACTTTTCCTACAATTAAAAAATTAAAAAGTCAATCAATTCTTGAAATCGGAAAGTCTATGGTACCTTATTTTTGTATTCAAGTAAAAAGAAGAGAATACTACAAATTTCTGAAGATTCCTAAAAAAATTTCAAATGCTTTTTTTTTATTTCAAAATATGAATTTTTAGAGTAAATTGAAAAAAATAAAAGATTTGAAATGATTTCCTAAAATTTTATAAAATAATGTAGAAGAAATGAACATTGGACCGTGATTATTCCCATGGCCGGCACAAGCTCAAATTAGAAAATAAATTTAGAGATAAGATCATATTATAACCTAAGGTGTGAGGAGTGAGAGAGAACTTTATTTTCTTGTATATATATATATATATATATTTTTTATTTTTATTTTTTTTCTTCAATGAGCAATATGTTATGTTCTACGATCGAATTAGTAATTTGTCACTTATCTTTATTGCCTCACCTTTTCTGATTCAATTATTAGAATTTCACTAGTAAGTAATTACCTAAAAAACGAAAAAGAATTAATTTAGAAGTAGGATTTGTTTGACGTATTAATTTTTTGAAAACCTGCTAGGTTTTATTGAACCTTAGTATAGAATTGCAGATTGCCAAATATAGTTTATCGGGACCGATGAATCGTAAAAGTCATTGTTTTTAAATTTCACCAAAATAATAATTCGTCCCTGATTGAAAAATGATGGTGAATTATACTATTGTTTAAACAAATAATTTAATGTATTCATTTAAAATAATAAATTACATAAATAATGATAAAATTAATAATTAAAAGATAAAATTTTCCCGAAGCGAAGCAAGATATCACTAAAGGGCAAGAGGAATTATTTAAAGAACTTTTCTAGATGTGCAAACATAAATTTATTTTAAATTTTATTTGTTTGTTTCATTATTTCTGAAGAAAATTCGAACATTTGACTTTATGCAAAATATATTCACCTGTCCACAAAAATGGTTTAGCCCGCAAAAAATTGACAAAGAATGAAAATATGATTTTTTGTGAAAATCCACTTTTTCTATTTTCAAACTAGTCGTCGCTATTTTAGTAATATTAAACTTTTTCAACTTACCCAGTGTATTTAGAAAGAGAACGGTAAATCCGACTAGAACTCGAAAAGATAATTGGTACATCTAAATTAGATCAAATCTAATTTAAGCGAACAATTTTCTATGAAACATTTTATTGTACCTTGTATCGTTTTTCCTAAAATTTCATTTGTTTATTTTTAATTTTATTTTTAACGATCAAAACATAAACTATTCGTTATGTCAAAAAATAGTTCACAGTAAATTTGTAGATATGAATCAAGCGAATAGTTTTGTTAAATAACATTTTATTGGATCTTGTGCCATTTTCCCATCAATTAAATTTGTTTTCATGTTATTTTTTACGAATAAAACCAAAACGACACTTCTTAGCAACAAATAATTCATAACAAATTATTTGATTTCTTTTGGGTGAACAACTATTTTTAATTCATTTTTTCGTATCTTTTGTCGATTTTCCCAAAAGTTGATTTCTTTTCTTTCAGTGTTATTTTTCAAGATTAAAACAAAAAGTATTCGTCCTATCAATAAATTATTTATGATAAATTTGTAGATCTTTTTTGGGCGCATAACTTTTGTTCATTCAGTTTTTTTGTAGCTTGTGTCGTTTTCCAAAAATTTTAGTTTTTTAAATTTTTATTGGTATTTTTTACAATTAAAACAAAAACTATACGTTCTATCAAAAAATGATTAGCGGAAAATTGGTAGATTTTTTTCGGTTAGATGATTTTTGTTTTTTAATTTTATGTCGTATCTTACATAGTTTGACCGAAAAGGGAATTTTTTATTTATAATAACATTATTCACGATTAAAACGAGAATTATGGCTCTTATCAAAAAAATTATCTCTAGAAAATGTATTCATCTTTTTGAGATAAATAGAATAAATATAAATAATAATAGACAATAGAATTTTTTATTTTTTAAATAGCATTTTTGATAGATAAAACCAGAATCATTGTTCTAATATGCCCGTGTGGAAATAGCCCGGGCTAGCCCTGGCACAACAAGGTTGCTGGTCGGGGGCTGGCCGGGATATATTTGTTTTTTAAGAACCTGGCCGTGCGCTGGTCGAAGACTGGCTAGGCTAGCCGGGCTAGCCGGGCTCTGGTCGGGCAAATCTGGTGATCAAATGCTCAGACGGTAGCAAGCCAGGCGCTGATTGGACAAATGCTATGTATAAATGCTTAGCCGGATGATGGTAGCAAAGGGACACTTTCTTTATAGCGAGCGCTTTTGATTGTTGATTACAATAAAGAACCCGAAATGAAAACAGTATAACCAAACAGCAATTTCGTGAGCATAATTCAATTATCAAGCCGTGTTTATAACTTAATTCTATTTTCTGATTTTATTAAAAAATGGGCAAGTATACAAATCTCGAATTGTGATAAATGTATAGCAAACATTTTTAAATAGCATATTAGCTGAGATAAACGCAAAAAACCATGATTTTTATGGGGTTTTCATGGTTTTTACCATGAAAATCGACTAGCCGCCAATTTTCACTATCATATTCGTGATCAGCGCGTATATGCCCTTTTTGAAGGTATATCCAAACATGTTACTTTTTCATAAACAACATTTTGTGCTTATAACACTTTCGCCTAAAACCCATTTTTTGGTCAATAGACTACTTAAATGTCAGTAAAATGACATTTCCCACTTTTCTAGCTGAACTGCGTATTCCATAGAAAAAATAAACTTGAAAAAAACATTTTACTTTTTTATAAACGACATTTTTTGTTTATAACACTTTCGCCCAAAACCCTTCTTTCGATGTAATATTTCAGATAAAATTTGTTTATTTTATGCACATCTTTCTTTTAAGTTATATTATATTATTTTTGATATTATTTTACTTTACATGTAAATTGTGACTGGTCTATTCGCTGAAAAAAGGGGTTTTAGGCAAAAGTGTTGTGAAAAAAAATGTTGTTTATGAATAAGTAAAATGTTTTTGTCGCGCTTGTTTTTCCACTTGAATCCTCAGTTCAGCTAAATAAGTGAAGAGTGCTATTTTCTTGACATTTAAGTGATGGAATGTTCGAAAGAAGGGTTTTAGGCAAAAGTGTTATAAACAAAAAATTTTGTTTATGAAGACGTAAAATATTCTTTTTTAACATTTATTTTTTCTCTACAACATGGAGTTCAGCTAGAAAAGGGGGAAATGTCATTTTATTGACATTTAAGTGGTCTATTGGCTGAAAAAAGGGCTTTCAGGCAAAAGTATTATGAACAAAAAATGCTGTTTATGAAAAAGTAAAATGTTTTTGTCCCGCTTATTTTTCCACTTGAATCCTCAGTTCAGCTAAATAAGTAATAAATGCCATTTTCTTGACATTTAAGTGATATACTGTTCGAAAGAAGGGTTTTAGGCAAACGTTTTATAAACAAAAAATGTTGTTTATGAAAAAGTAAAATGTGTTTTTCACATTCATTTTTTCTCTAAAACACGAAGTTCAGCTAGAAAAGGGGGAAATGTCATTTTATTCACATTTAACTGTTCTATTGGCCAAAAAAGGGGTTTTGGACGAAAGTGTTATAAGCGAAAAATGTTGTTTATAAAAAATTAAATTGTTTTTTCTCTGTAGAATACGCAGTTCAGCTAAAAAAGTGAGAAATATTATCAAAATGACATTGAAGTGGCATATCGCCTCAAAAAAGGGGTTTCAGGCAAAAGTATAATGAACAAAAAATGTTGTTTATGAAAAAGTAAAATGTTTTTGTCGTGCTTGTTTTTCCAATTGAATCCTCAGTTAAGCTAAATAAGTGAAAAATGCCATTTCTTTGACATCTAAGTGATGTACTGTTCGAAAGAAGGGTTTTAGGCAAAAGTGTTACAAATAGAAAATGTTGTTTATGAAAGAGTGAAATATTTTTTTCACATTCATTTTTTCTCTAGAACACGGATTTCAGCTAGAAAAGGGGGAAATATCATTTTATTGACATTTAAGTGGTCCATTGTCAAAAAAAAAGGGTTTTAGACGAAAGTGTTATAAGCGGAAAATGTTGTTTATGAAAAATGAAAATGTTTTTTTCTCTAGAATACGCAGTTCAGCTAAAAAAGTGATAAATGTCATTTAAATGACATTTAGGTGGCATATTGGCTGAAAAAAGGGGTTTCAGGCCAAAGTATTATGAACAAAAAATTTTGTTTATGAAAAAGTAAAATGTTTTTGTCGCGCTTGTTTTTCCACTTGAATCCTCAGTTCAGCTAAATAAGTGAAAAATGCCATTTCTTTGACATCTAAGTGATGTATTGTTCGAAAGAAGGGTTTCAGGCAAAAGTGTTACAAATAAAAAATGTTGTTTATGAAAGAGTAAAATATTTTTTTCAGATTCATTTTTTCTCTAGAAAACGGATTTCAGCTAGAAAAGGGGGAAATATCATTTTATTGACATTTAAGTGGTCTATTGGCTGAAGAAAGGGGTTTCAGGCGAAAGTGTTGTGAACAAAAAATGTTGTTTCTGAAAAAGTAAAATGTTTTTGTCGCGCTTGTTTTTCCACTTGAATCCTCAGTTCAGCTAAATAAGTGAAAAATGCCAATTCACGCCTACCCCAAAAGGGAAACGGCTTAATGATATAATAATAATAATAATAATAATAATAATAATAATAATAAGAATAATAATAATAATATAACGATGAGCCAGCTTGGCTCTGTATTAGAGTTGTCATATTTCATTTTTCATAAATATAGAAGAGAATGGAAACGGATTTGTTTCACAAGAGTTAAAAAGAAACATGCTAGAAAAAACTAGTACTAACTAGGTCTAGAACCAAAAACCCAAGAGAGTATGAAAATATAAAACTAAGAGATGAAGTCATGTATTTGAAATAGATATGAATTTTACATGTTGGTTAAAGTTGCTCATTATTAACTTTTTGAACACGCATTATAAACAGTTTAAATAATTATTTTCGATTTTTATCCTAAGATAGCAATGCTGCGTGACCAGACAAAAGACTTTTAGGACAGACTTTTAAGTGATTTTAAAAAGTCGCAACTCTAAAATATTGAACTTTACTCCTGATTTTCATATTTTTCAGCTCAATATTTAAACATGTTCTTGACAGTATTTAGTTATTTTTCATTTTAAATTTTATATTAAACTAAACAAATCAAATTTGCCCGATTCAATTCAAACTTGAGCAAAGTGTTGTGCTACAGGATAGTAGTTTATGAGAAAAAATGTTATCATTTGTATAAATATTAACTAAGGTGGAGGGGGTGAACATTTGGAGATTTTCGTGGATATCGTCTATTTCGGTGATTTTTAACTCTTCTAATGGCAAAAAAGTGTCGTCCAAGACAGTTTTGATAGGCTTTTCCACGTCCTTTTTACTGATCACGAATATTTAAAAAAAATATTCCTTCAAAAATGAAAGTCAAGAATGAATTTGACTTGTTTTGAAAATAGGCATTTTTTCATTTTTTTACCTCAAAAGAAAGCTGAGGTTAATAATTCCTTCAAGATATTCAAGATGAAAAAATGTGATTATTATTTTTTAATCATGAAAATAAGGGATGAGTGGTTTTTGAGAATATACAAGCTGTTTAGACGTTTTGTAACACTTCCAATGGTGATTAAAAAAATGTTATCCAGAATAGTTTCGAAAGATTTTGGCACGCCCTTTCCATTTTTGATAAGCAATTTTTTTAAATATATATTTTACCTTGAAAAATGAAGGTTGAATATGAATTTAAGTTTTTTCATTAAAGGAGGCTTTATAGCAATATTCTACCAATAAAAAATTAAATTTTACTTTTATATCTTAAGGTTCTCAAAGAAAAAAACCCAAGCTTTCTTTCTAGCTCAAATGAAATTTCAAAGAAGCGTTCTTCTATAAAAAAATTCAAATTTATGTAAAACCTTCATTCTTCAGGTCAAATATTTATTAAAAAAAAATCTCATCATAAATGGAAAGAGAGTGAAAAACCTATCGAAACTACAATGGACATACTCTTTTGATCGACATTAGAAGAGTACAAGTCGCCAAACATATGGTACAATCTCAAAAACCACTAATCGCTTACTTTCATAAATATATAACAAAAATCCTACTTTATAACCTCAAAGATCTTAAAGGAGAAACCCTAAGTTTTCATTTGAAGTGAAAAATGCCTTTTTCCAAAAAATCAAATTAGTTTTGTTCGTGATCAATATGAAGGACGTGAAAGAATCTATCGAAAATTTACTTGACGAAATTTTTTTATCGCTACTAAAAGAGTTGAAAATTGCTAAAATCAATCCCAAATTTAACCTCCTTTTTTACTTTTTGATCATGTGATATGAAAAATTTCACTTCATTTTCGACACTTTAGAGGTATTCCATATTTTAGGGTATGATCAAAATTGCTCAAAAATCGCTATTTTGAGATTTGGCATTTGATTACGACTAAGTTGAAGTTGTTTTTTTTTCGACAGTGATAAATTTAAGTTTTTATGTATTTGGGTTATTTAATTTTCTTTACAAAAAATCTATCTAATTTCAAATCAATGAAAATCTTTCAACATTTCTTTAAAATACCTTGAAATTTTCTATAACCCTACAAAATATTTCAAAATTTCATATTGAAAGCCTTGAAAGTCATTTGTGAATTTAATAATTTTACATGTAAATGTAAAGCAATTTCGAATTAAAAGCTTAAAATTGTTCGATTTCAAAAATTGGCGGCGTGCCCATGTATTTCAGCAGGGAGTAAGAGGTTATAACTGCTTTCGCCACATACTTTACTTTGATTAATAATATAACATTAAATTAGTGTTGAAAATGCATGGACTAATTTTTTTTCGTTACTTTACACTTTCCAGAATTATTATTTCATATAATTTTTATTTTACAATATTCATATTCTTTAAATAAATGGCAGAGATATGACGGTCTCCGTACCCCAATGTATGGGGTACGCTGACTGAAATGCAACATTCATCAATTTATTAAATATCAAATAATGAAGAAATTAAAAAGCATTTAAGTCAAAGCGAGACACCATACGCCACTCTCCCCTGCCATATTTAATTCGATATAAAACGCTTTAAATTCCTGAGAGTTCAAGTCGAAATATATTGCATTTTCAATCAAATAGTTGTATTTTCATGCAATAAAGAAATGAATTTTCTACCAAAAGAAATTAATATTTTCCACCCAAAAAGACGAATTTTCAACCAAAACAAATTTATTTTTAACCAAAAAGTTGCATTAAATACCGAATCGTTAAGCTTTCAAGCAAAAGAGACGAATTCTCAACAAAATAGCTGACCTTTTAACCAAATAGTTAAGTTTTCAAGACAAAAAGACAATTTTTGTCGAAGACAGTTAGATTAAAAAAAAAAATGTCTACCATAAAAAATTTGTTTTTAATCCAAAAGAACAATTTGTTAAATAGACAGGATAAGTATCGACCAAAAAGAGGAACTTAACAAAATAGTTGAATTTAAAAAAAAATTGATTTTCAACGAAGAAAGATTAATTTTTAACCAAGACTTTTCTATTATAAAAGATTCATTTTCAATAACAAAGGACGAATTTTCAATAAAACAGTTAATTTTCTAATAAAAAAGATGACTAACAAAATATTCAAATATTCAACAAAATAATTGAACAGGCTGAATTTTTAAACTATAAAGATGAATTTTCAACAAAAAAGATTAATTTTTGCCTGAAAGACGGATTTTACACAAAATACATTAATTTTCAATCAAATAGTTGAATTTTCAACTAAAAAAGATAAGTTTTCAAACAAAACTTGAACAGTTAAATTTTCAATTAAAAAAATTACTTCTTAACAAACAAAAAAACGAATTATCAACCAGCTTAATTCAACCAAAAAGACGAATTTTTAACAAAATAATTAAATCCTCAACCGAAAAGGTTAATTTTCCACAAACATTAATCTTCCACTCAAAAAGATGAATTATCCACAAAATAAAATAATTTTGTACCAAATAGGTAAACTTTCAACTTATAAAGGATACAATTAGTTACATTTCAAATTAATAAAAGATTAATTTGAAAAAACAAATTATATTTTCAAATTAGGTTATTTCACAATGATATCTGGTTAGAAAATATTAATTTATCGTTTGCTATCGCGAATACTGGGTATTGTAAATGCATTGTTGTACTTATAGAAATTATTATTAAAGAATTTTAACCCTTAACCGGCACTACGGGTCTAGATGACTCAGGGAAAACTCTTTTTCGCAATATTTGCCATTCAAACGCCAAAAAAAAGGGCATAGAATAAAAAAAATTATGAAAAACGTAATTTCAATTTTTTCGAAAAAGCACCTTTCGGCACAAATTCATATAGCGCTGCAGTTTCGTATTTTTCCCGCTTAGTCAAATTGGGAACTATAATCATAATAATCGTGTCATGCCCCAAAAGTAAACAAAAGTGATATCTTTAAAATAAAGACGTTTAGTGCTGTTTCACAATTACAGAGATCACAGCGCAAAAGGAGCTCAAAAAAGGGGGAATAGGGTGATTATCTCACGAAAAAGGGGAAAATAGGGGAAAGATTAAACATTCATTTTTATATATCGAAAAGAACAATCTTTTTATAAGAAATGTTATATTTTTAAATATTTTTCAATGATTTTTCAATGATTTCTGCCATTAAAGAATTTATTTTTAAGAATTGGATATACTTCTTAGGTCGTTGAAAATCCATTCACAGTGATATACAAAAGTCTGAGAAAAAAATAAATTAGTTAAATACAACATTTTGACATGTTTAACATAGTTCTCATAAATATTTCTTTCCAAGATTCGTCATTTCTTCCTTACTATAATTAATACTTCTGAAAATCTATACGCACTTCTGGTTTCTGTAAATTTTCAATCTTGATTCGCGTTTGTTTCGTTTTTGTTGTTTTGTTTTTTCTCCATCCCCGCCCTAAGTTTATTTTGGAAACTAAAAGGTAATGATCAGTATTGCATGCGGATCCCCCCATGACTCTTGTACCTTTAACTAGTTCCCTTAGTCTTTCATCCGCAATAACGAAGTCAATTATACTGCGGTTGTTAAGTCTCTTAAAAAGATCCAACATAATTAGATTAATTCTGAACCTCAGCCGAAAGCATAAATTTATAAGTGAGCCAGCGTCAATCAAGAAAAAATTTCCCACTGAGGAAAATAATGAATTTTTAAACACACTGTGAAGAGGATCGTTATTAACTACGAGTAAAAAGAACCTGCTTCCTAACGGCGAAGAGAGTTAATTACTTTAAGAATAAATAAAAAACCTATTTTCATAACGTGTCAGGTAGCCGAGACTCAAATACATCTATGATGTACCTGAACTTTTGTTTCCAATGCAAATTATAAACCTGCATGAATAAATATTTATCGTTAATGATGAGTAATGACAGAAAATAAAGCGAGCGGATGAATATTAGATAATATTTAAGAGAGACGTTAATAGCTTTATTAATTAATTGTTTTTCTCGAAGCAAAGTAACAGTGTTTTTCTATAGCAGATATTAAAATGAAGAAAGTAATGCACTCCCTTCATTTCAAGCAGGGTTTGTCGCAGAACTTAATTTTAAAAATTCCCTGACTTTCTCATGACTAATTTGTTATTTTCCTGATTATTAATATTCAAAAACCAAAATTTAATTAAAGAAAAATTTTAATATCAGCTTTCCTGTTTCTTTGTGGGAGAATATTCACTTTATGTATTATTTTATAAATTATTAGGTATTATTAGTTTATCATTATTCACTGTTTCTAAATTATTTATAATCAACCAAACGAGAGTATTCTATACTTGTTAAAGTCCCTTAATAACCATCAATTAGTTATAAAAAATAGAATATATTATTTTAATTTATTCATTCAATATAAATTCTTTGAAATTTATAATATTTCAATACATTTAAATACTAGAAACATTGAAATATTTTAAAGTAGGCACACTGGATTATTTCAAATCCTTCAAAATCTTATTTTATGACGAAAATCAGTTTGAAATTCCTTGAAATCTCTTTAAATACCCTAAAAAAATTTTGTTCGTTTCAAATATTTTGAAATACCTTGAAATGTTGTATATCTCTTAAAAAATTCCTTTGATTTTTTTGAATGACCTAACACCTTTTAAAATCCTTTGGCATTTTTTTAAAGCCTTGATAATTTCTGGAAAATTATAAAAATATTTTTAAATCTTTTAAATTCTCTGAAATCCCTTCAAATTATTGAAATCAATTAAAAATTCTATGGAATCTTTTAAAATATCCTAAAATATTTTAAACTCTTTAAAATCTTTGGAAATACCTTGAATGATTTGAAAATCTTTAAAACCCTACAAAATCAATTAATTCCTGTTAACAAATTTTTTAAAAATTTATTGAAATATATTTAGAGCTTTTGAATCACTCAAAATTATTGAAATCCTTGAAAATCCCTTTAAAATATTTAAAGCTTGTAAAAATGCCTGTCGAATGTTACGAATGCCTTAAAATATTTACAATCCTTCAAAAATTAGTCTTGAAATCTTTTTTAAAACCCTAAAATATTTCAAACCCTTTGAAATCCCTCAAGAATATTGTAATCTATTAAAAATTCCTTGGGGGTTTTTGAAATTCTCTAAAATATTACAAATATTTTAACATCTTCTAAAATTCCTTGAAACTTCCTAAAGCTCTTAAAAATTCCTTGAAATATCCTGAAATACCCTAAAATATCCTAAAATACCTTAAAATATTTCAAACCCTTCCAAATCCCATGATATTATTTAAATCTATTAAAAATTCCTTGGAAATTTTTTAAATTGCCTAAAATATTTCAAATCCTTTGACATCTTCTAAAATTCCTTGGAACGTTTTGAAGCTCTTGAAAATTCCTTCGAATAATTACAAATATCCTAAAATACCCTGAAATATTTGAAATTCTTTGAAATCTCTTGAAATTTTTAAGACCTATTAAAAACTCTTTTGATTTAAGGTTATAAACTTTTTGCATCTTTTTGGATCGAAAATTCATCTCTTTTGTTAACATTTTATCTTTTTTGTTAAAAAATTCATCTCTTTCTTCAATAAAGTTGATAGTTCTCGATTTGAGGTTATAAACTTTTTGCATCATTTTAGATCGAAGATTTATCTCTTTTGTTAACATTTTATCTTTTTTGTTTAAAAATTCATCTCTTTTTTCGATGAAGTAGATACTTTTTGATTTAAGGTTATAAACTTTTTGCATCTTTTTGGATCGAAAATTCATCTCGTTTGGTAACATTTTATCGTTATTGTTTGAAAATTCATCTTTTTCTTCAATGAAGTTGATAGTTCTCGATTTAAGGTTATAAACTTTTTGCATCTTATTGGATCGAAAACTCAACTCTTTTGTTAACCTTTTATCTTCTTTGGTTGGAAATTCATCTCTTTCTTCAACGAAGTTTATAGTTCTCGATTTAAGGTTATAAATATTTTGCATCTTTTTGGATCGAAGACTCATCTCTTTTGTTAAAATTTTATCATTTTTGTTGAGGAATTCATCTCTTTCTTCGATGAAGTTGATAGTTTTTGATGTAAGGCTATAAACTTTTTGCATCCTTTTGGATGTAAAACTCATATCTTTTGGTAACATTTTATCTTTTGTTTTTTAAAAATTTATCTCTTTCTTCAATGAAATCGATAGTTTTTGATTTAATGTATTAAACTTTTTGCATCTTTTTGGATCGAAAATTCATCTCTTTTGTTAACATTTTATCTTTTTTGTTTAAAAATTGAGATCTTTCTTTAATGAAGTAGATAGTTCTCGACTTAAGGTTATACACTTTTTGCATCTTTTTGGATCGAAAATTTATCTCGTTTGGTAACATTTTATCTTTTTTGTTTAAAAATTCATCTCTTTCTTCGATGAAGTTGATAGCCTTTAATTTAAGGTTATAAAATTTTTGCATCTTTTTGGATCGAAAATTTATCTCTTTTGTTAAACTTTTATCTCCTTTGTTTGAAAATTCATCTTTTTCATCAATGAAGTTGATAGTTCTCGATTTAAGGTTATAAACATTTTGCATCTTTTTGGATCGAAAATTCATGTCTTTTGTTAACATTTTATCTTTTTTGTTTAAAAATTCATCTCTTTCTTCCATGAAGTTGATAGTTTTTGATTTAAGGTTATCAACCTTTCGCATCTTGTTAGATCGAAAATTCATGTCATTTGTTAACACTTCATCTTTTTTGTTTAAAAATTCATATCTTTCTTCGATGAAGTTGATAGTTTTTGATTTAAGGTTATAAACTTTTTGCATCTTTTTGTATCGAAAATTCATCTCTTTCGTTAACATTTTATCTTCTTTGTTTGAAAATTCATCTCTTTCTTCAATGAAGTTGATAGTTCTCGATTTGAGGTTATAAACTTTTTGCATCATTTTAGATCGAAGATTCATCTCTTTTGTTAACATTTTACCTTTTTTGCTTAAAAATTTATCTCTTTTTCCAATGAAGTAGATAGTTATTGACTTAAGGTTATAAACTTGTTGCGTCTTTTTGGATCGAAGATTCTTCTCTTTTGTTAACATTGTATCTTTTTTGTTTAAAAATTCATCTCTTCCTTCGATGAAGTTGATAATTTTTTATTTAAGGTTATAAACTTTTTGAATCTTTTTGGATCGCAAATTCATCTCTTTTGGTAATATTTTATCATTCTTGATTAAAAATGTATCTCTTTCTCCGATGAATTTGATAGTTCTCGATTTAAGGTTATAAACTTTTTGCATCTCTTTGGATCGAAAATTCATCGCTTTTGTTAACATTTTATCTTTTTTGTTTAAAAACTCATCTCTTTCTCCTATGAAGTTGATAGTTTTTGATTTGAGGTTATAAACTTTTTGCATCTTTTTTGATCGAAGATTCATCTCTTTTGGTAATATTTTATCTTTTTTGCTTAAAAATTCATCCCTTTCTTCGATGAAGTTGATAGTTTGTTATTTAAGGTTATAAACTTTTTGCATCTTTTTGGACCGAAAATTCATCTCTTTTGGTAATATTTTATCTTTTTTGTTTAAAAATTCATCTCTTTCTTCGATGAAGTTGATAGTTTTTGATTTAAGGTTATAAACTTTTGGTGTTGTAGAAGGAGAAGTCTCGCTTTCTTCAGTTTTTGACTTTCTCCCGTTTCATCATTTGGAAGGGCCGGCTCATACGCTACACATTCGTAGCTATCTTCACAACTGGCGTCTTGAATCTTTGGACGAATATTCTCATCGTTGTCATCCTCATCGTTCACATTCTTTGATTTTGATCGCCGTCTATAACTTCCTGTGTTCTCTAATGAACTTTTAAACCTCATCCGGTCATAAATCCTTATTTTCAATTCATTTTCTCCATCAGAAAATACATGAGCGGTGGAATTTGCATCATCACTCCAGGTAGAAAGTTGAAAAGCTAAAGGGAATCTATTCACTAACTCCCTTGTAGCTTTTCCTGCTGCCCCCAATCTTGATTGACCGGGTTTTAAAGTTTTTAGGACGAGATCTGCAACGTTTCTTATCAAGTCATGCTCGTTGTCCGTAGAATTTGGTTCATTTTTGAATCCTTGAGGTACAACATTGTTCCATACCAAAGGAGTCGTCATATAAGAACCTCCATCGAAAGAACTTGGAGAGCTTGGAATGGGAGGATCATACTCATATCTTAGCAATGGTCCTAGCTCATAAAATTCAAAATTTTGGAAGAAATTTGGTTTCCAAAATTTCCAGAACGAAGTATAAGCATTCCTCAGCGCTACATAATATAATGGCAATTCTTCCTATTTCAACGCCGCATTGGTATGCGTATTGTTTCAATGCCACTACAGCACCTTTTTTGTAATGCGTTCCCCTTAAGGAAGCACTTGAGCATTCGGTGACTCTTTCACGTGGCTGAGAATTGTTTACAGCTTCCTGTATGTCCTTAGAATAACGGTCAATATAAAAATCAGTTTCATCATTCAATTGTAATTCCGATTTCAATCCAGCACCCGAACGTAATAAGCATTGCAGAAGCTCATGCTTTTCCGCCAATGATTTCGTTATATTCTTAAAACATTTAAGATTTCGCATAGTTCTCTTGAAAAACGTATGCTTACTCTCAAACCTCATGGTCCAAACTTGCATCAGAGGTCCAAATTGCATAATCATATCCGAATAGTGAGTTAGAAAATGATGTTTTGGGCGTAGTGGCGTAGAGGGGAATAGCTTTTTCCTTAGACAAATGTAATCATTGATAATCGTTTTCAAATATAACACGTAAGATTTATGAATTTGAGGAGCGCATATTATTTCTATGATTTCCGTTATTTTCATTAGACAAGTCCAAACTTCATCAAAGGTATCAATTTTTTCACCTACTAAAAGAGGAAATAGTCGAAGTAGTGTTAAAATCTGCCACGCACCACCAACAATTCTTTTACATTTATCAGGCATAAGAGCTGGTTTATCTCGTGAATCGGTAGAAGAATATTTAAAATTTTCAATTGCAGAGTTTAAAAATGAATAAGTCATGAAACCTTGCGAAACAACATGATCTAACATCAGAGGTAAATCGTATGCAATAACTCCCTCCAGCAAATCGTGACCAAGACAAGGTGGTAGTCCAGGATGAAAAACGTGGAAGCCTTTCAAATTATTGAAAGGAGAGTTAAATTTAACGCCCTGGCAATGTTTTGCTTTCCCCTTATTTTCCAAGGACTGTTTATATGACTGAACTGTCCTTCGCTCATATTCGACAGGAAAAGTATGACCGCTATTTGATTCAATTTCATCACTACTGTCGCTTACTTCTTCTTCTGAACTGCCTGAATCCTCCTCAGAACTACTCGCCTCCTCATCTGAGCTAAATTCGTCTTTGTGCGAACTGCTTTCAACCACGCGAGAATTGGTTTCATTATAGTCTAAGCTACACAACTCCTCTTCTAAACTGTCTTCAACTTCGTTTGAATTACTTTCTGCTTCTTCTACATTACTATATTCATTTCCTGAATATTCAGCTACTGCATACTTCCTTGTTGACTTCAAAGCATTTTCTACTTTTCTGTTCGGGTAAAATTCATCTCGCGTAATCAAACAATACCTACAAAAGTAGATTGATTTGCTGAAGTTTTCTACAAATCCGCCCAAGGAATGACTTCCTAAATTGTCACCAGTTACGAAAACAACAGTCCCTTTTATGAACTTCTTTGGAAACACTTCAACTCCTACTTTTTCTATTATGTCTTATGATTTAGAAAGTGATGACTAAGAAAACTTCCTCCATAAAACTACAATGGAGGTTACGAGTTTTCATATGAAGGATTATTTTTATTTGACAAGTGCAATGTTTTTAGGCATTTTTTAACTAATTTGCGATACTTTTTCACGTTTAATCTGTCAATGAGTTATTGATAGGAAGACTGATATTTGTTTCTAGAATTTACCAATCGTTTAAACAATTAAGTATTATTAACTTGTAACTTTTTCTTTAAAAAAGTTAGAAAACTCAATTTTTTAAATGTTGTTAACCTTATTGCTTATACTATTAAATGTCTGCATCATTCAGATATTACTGCCCCATTCTTTAAAAAATCATATTTGTCTTAATAATTTTTTTTTGTTTGAATAATTTTGTTCTGATATAATTTTTTGAAATTCATCTGTTTCTTTAATAATTCCGTAATTTATCATCGTTCAGGGGAAACTTTCATGTTCGAACCATTATCTAATGTTTTAAACAATTTATTAAAGAGTAATTTTACATTTTGATGGAAATACAATAAAAAATCTTTTTTTCTTCTAAAGTTGGTCAAATTTGTGGATTTTCACATTGGTCAAAACAATTCTTTTTAGTAAGATTTCATTTTATAAAAAATACGTTCTATGTTGTCGTTCTGAAATTATTTCTTTAATCAATTTTCTTCTCTCAATCTTTCATGATCAATATAAAAAAAATTGTTTAAACGAATATTAATTCCTTGAAGAATGTGTTTAATATCTAAATATTTAACGCTAAGCGACATACTTTAGCCAATTTAGAAAAAAAATCAGATTGTTCATCTCATTTCCATAAAACTGTACAATTAATCTTTAATATATTTTGGAAACAATTCGATAATGGACAAAACAAAAAATTTGCTCTTAACAATAATGAACTGCCACATTAATTACAGAAAAATATAAATTTCAAACATTTATTTTAGAACACAATTGTTTAAACTAAAAATTTGTCACAGAGTGGTGTAGTAATATCTGAGTGACGGAAATATTAAATAATAAGCGACAAAGTTAACCAAATGTTAAGAAACTAGAATTTTCTACCTCTCTTTAAGAAAAAGTAACAAGTAAATAATAATTAATTATTTAAACAATTGGTAAATTCTTGAAGCAAAAATCAGCTTTCCTATAAATGACTAATTTTTCCATTAGACTTTAAAATTTTCGTTTCAATGAGTTAGTAGGACAAAATGATTTATACAAATGAAAATTATTTAAACAATTGAAAATTAGTTAAAAGTGATTAGAAACATTTCACATATCGAATACAAATAATTTATGGCAAATGAGGGGAATTTTTGGGGCTCTGTAAGGGGGGGGGGTCAACATTTAATATAAATTAGCGGAAATTATTCGTTGGAGACTCCCTAACCAATTCTAATAATCTTCTACAAGCTAAAGGTAACCCCAGAAACGAGAATTTCGTTTCTCAGAAAAAAAAATGTTTCCATGTTCGTCTTATGGTATTTTCCGAGCCCTTGCAGAGAGAAACTTGAGGAGAATTCTTTTTCATGGATTTCGCAAAACTCTATTCGAAAGTTTATTTTTTGGACCACCCCAGTTTACACCAAGCTTGACTAAGTTTTAAAAAGTTACCGAACGTTACTATGAAGAAACGATAAGTTACCACAAATTACCCTTCGTGGTTGAATATAAATTAAGTCCCCTTTTTCTCAATGTAGACCGTAGTTTTGAAATTTGGCTTTCATGTTTGTTAAATATTTATGAAGCAAAAAATATATCTCATAAATAAATAAAGAAGACAGAAATATAATACATCGGAAGAAAAATAAACGTCTGGTTTCTCCCTAATTTATCAAAAAATTGTCCTAATACACCCAGAAAAAAGTTCTTATTAAATTAAAGAAAACATTTTTTTGACTACGTTTTTTTGATTCAACAAATAAATATATTTATGTTAAAAGAAAATTTCTTTGATTTTAATAAATACCGTCACGCAGTTTCTTCAATCTAAAATAATTATTTGTTTAAATGATTTTTTTTATTTAAAACAAAATTCTTTTGACTCAAAAACATTACTAAGTTAAATGAAAGAAATAATTTGTTTAGAGTCGTTAATTTGGAATAAAGAAATTATTACAATAATTTATACTACAAAGTGCTAACTCAAACAAGTTTGAACTACCAGCCGAATTGACATCCTAAAAATTGTAAAGGGAAAATCATTTCGTCAGTCGGACAGCAATTAATTTATAGATGTACATATCTTCACTAGAGTATACTAGATCTCGTATACTGCCTGTATTTTTAGATAAATTTTCAAATTTGAAAATTCAGAAAACACCTTTTTCTGTCTTTATGCAAAAACAGCAGACAGGTCCACAAACATGTTCACAACTGAACCAAAAAGACTCAAAATCGGGGATTCATATTCTGTAAAAGAAAAGGAAGGAGCACTCGCTTTCTCAAAGAAGCTAAGAAGTCTCAAACTTACTGGTTCGTCTTCTGTAGAAGTAGAGAAAAACACAGTCCTTGCATACAACACTTCTAGAACCTCTAGACGTAAACTCGAGCTTAAACCTCAACCCGAGCCTAAACTCAAACCGTTCCTAAACCTTTAACTCAGATTAAACCTATAACTAAACATGATACGCACAGGAGGCTCCCTAATCTCCAACATCTACCTGGCTGTATATACACGGATCACTAAGGAAATTATTACCAAGTACCTCAACGTTCTCCACCGTCAAAGGAGAATTACGGTTTTCATCATTTGCATCAAACTCATAGTGTTATTTTTCCAAGTAACCGTCTCACTTCCCATCGACACATGATTACGGTAACGATCTTTTGCTTCAATTCCATGGTGTGATTCATCCAAGTAAGCCTCTCTCTCATCCACCATTAACACAGAATTAGGGTCACTATCATTTGCTTCAATTTCATGGTGTGATCCCTTCATTTGGGCATTTCTCTGAGCCACCATCAACACAGAATTACGTTTATGATCATTCGTATCAATCTTGTTGTTTGAATCCTCCAATTGGGCAATCTATTGGACATCAAAGTTTCCAGAATCATCAGTCGTTTATAATTCATTCCTTGAAGTCACAGGGGATTGATAATTATAATGAGTATCTAAGAAATCAGTATCCACTTCAATCTGGATCGTTCTGGATCGTGCCATGACTCGAGCCATCGCTATCAGAAGTAAAACAACTTAGGGTTCAAAATGACAACTATATTAACAACCAATTTGAATGAAACTCAAATAGTTGACAATGCCTTGTCACTAAAATATTGTACAATTCTAAGTGCAGAAATAAATATTTTGATTGGGGTTTTATTAAGCGTGTTTCCCCAATAGTATCCTATCTGGCAATTACTTTTTTTCCTTCAGGGGTTCAACTATTGCGCTTTTAGAAAACGAATGTTCTTAGTTAAAATATCATTTCTCACAAGAGGAAGGCCTGCTCTGCGACATTGACTTTGAGATAAGACTAGTATAAATCACCAGAACTTAAAAAAATATTAGACACTTGTAGCGGCTTTCTTGTCATTGGGCCCTAGTTTTTTTGAATGAATTTTTTAAAATCAAGATTTACCTGCTATACGAGTATTTACCGTGGCGCACAATATTTTTTCAACCGAAGTCAGTGGTACAGCGGTAAGGTGGTTGGCTAAGGCGCACGCTATCGCGCGTTCGAATCTTTTTGGCAATTTTTTGTTGTTGCTTTTTGTATTGAAAAAGTGTTCAATAATTACCTTATAGCCCCTCAGGGTTATTTAATTTTTGTCCTCCCTTTTTTTGAATTTTCTGATTCAATTAACTAAATATATTGAATATGTTATTCATTATAATTAATGATAATAATATTTAATTAAAATAATTTTATTAATATAATATAAAAAATGAATATAAATATAAATATAAAATATAAATATAATACAAATATAATATAAATAATAATTATTATCAGTATTATAGATATTTATAAATTATATTATCATTAGTATCATTTAATTGATTATGATAAAGTACAGAAGTTGTCAAACTGAAAAAATGGTTAGTATTCATTTTAAAAATAGTAGAGGTAAAGTGGAAGAAAATTACGCAGAAAAATATTTTACGACGCACGGAATCGGAGGAAGATTACAAAAACGAAGACCCAAAACATTTCAATCACTTTTATCTCGAATATGAAAAAAGCAGTGGCCTTCGCTGATAAACATCCTAATGCAAGTTTAAAAACATTATATCGGGCTTTCAACTACGCGATTTCGTGATTGACTGTTCGCACACAGCGCAACGAAACGCGCGACTTATGAAATGCGGGAAATCTCCCAGTGTAATATTTCTCTCCCGGCTTTCTCCCGGTTTTCTCCCGGTTCAGTGGACACCCTGATTGCCTTTGCTCGTTCTTTAGGCAAATTGTCTTGGTGATTAATATTGTCATTTTTTCTTGTAGAAAAGCAGAAATCAACTTTTTTGTATCGCCTTGAATGCACTTACGTAAGATATCACAAAAAAATGACCTGTATCTTCATAAATATTAGGATCCAGTAACTCATCGGATTATTTCAGAAATTTTCTGGATGCATTTCCTTAAAATATTTCACCATGATAATTTTTGAATACTACTTTTACTTTTATAGGAAAATTCAGTACTTTTTCTCGACCAAGTAACGGTACTAGACCGTCCCAAAAAAGGTGACTGACAAATCGTTGTAGAATATGCAGCTCGGGTATACTGCATTTTTCTAGTACACATATATTACCTTTCTTTACAAACAGTGGCTCATTTATTGTACTGTGACAATCTTTTGAAAATTTAGTTTTACGACCTGAAGAAACATACTTCTGATTATCTTTTTTTAAATCTCCATATGTTTTCAATTCATAATGTTTGTCTCTATCATTATTATAAATTGCTTCTTCATTGTCTCTCATGTCTGATAAACTAATAAAACAGTAAGGACACGGAAATGTCGCTGTCGCTGTTTGTTGACCATTTTCGATTAATAAAACTTTGAAATCTGACGTAAATTTAAATAAGATATCATTAATTTTCATCAAATCAAAGAGAATTTTGATATTTGCATATGATTCTTTTATCTCTGGTCTAATACAAACTATTATTAATTTTGTTACACTAGTCCAGTTATTTGTGGTGTTTGTTTCGTTATGAACTACTGTTTTTATTTTTTCCAATGGAGGAGCCATAATTTTAGCACGGTAATCGCCCATAATATTTCGTTTTTCACAGCACAGCGAAACAGCGAATAGAAAGGTAAACATAAATATAGCAGATTCCAGAGACAGCCAGTTTAGAGTATGTATTCATTTTATGTACAGTGATGTGATTGAATGAATTGGAACATAATGTATAACCAATATAATAATAAATATATTACTTATGTTTGATAAATAACTTCAAAAATACGTCTCATTATTATTATTACTAATAGTTTATAACATAGCACTTTATAAAATAGTATATAATATAAAAAAAGCTAGTCAGATAGATAGCTTATAATACATGTCAGTTGACAATCACGTACATTCATCGAGTTTCTGAACAATATTCATTAAATATATTAGTATGTAATAACAATGATCACTATTTGTGTCAAAGTTACATAGTAAACTTTATTTTCCCATTCTAATGCATCATTTTCAATAAAAATAATTAAAAAATGAGGTTTTTCGACTATATCTTTGAAAGGGGAGCAGCTACGATTTTGAGACCTTCATTTTCGGATTCCACGGGTCAAAAACAATAGAATAGCCTACTCAGAATTTATGCTCAGTTAAGACAAACCTAAAGACCTCATAGTTGTGAATAATTTATTTCCCCATTTCAATATAACATTCCGTATCTGTCACATACAGCGAGTAACGTACAACGGATATGACTTTAGCATCTTAACTCAGAGAAAAAGTTTTCTTGAAGAAGAGTCCACAATAGGATTTGAGAAACCGACGTAGCATTGACTTGACGTAGGCTTGACATAGCAGTAGCGTGGATGTGATGTGCGCGCATGTATTGCCAACTGTTTATTTTTATGTGACAGTCGCGTTCCGGAGAATCAAGATTAAAATTACCACTGGTGAGCAATTAATATCATCGGAAAATAGTCCAAAATTTTTTGTCGAAACTTTCACACTGTAAGCACTTCCACAAAACCGACATTAAAGCAACCCTGCAAGTCATAACCTCACTTTCGATGAAATCGAAAAAGTCAAAACATGAATCGGCCATTTTAATCTTGATTCTCCGGAACAGCGGAACGCGAACGACAGATAAAAATAAACAGTTGGCAATTGTTATATCTTGGTCTGCAATTTCCGTTGGAATTTAGAAGAATCACTCTGATTCGTTGCTGATCTGGATTCGCAGCACCGATTGTTAATGAACAACGCGTTTTAGGCAACTTCAGCCTTTTTATCAATCTTTCCGTAATAAAATTCGTTGTGGAACATGTATCGAGTAACGCTCTGCACGTTATAAGATTACCTTCTTTGTCGGCCGTTCTCACTAAGGCACTCGTCATTAAATGAAATGTAAATATAGTAATCGAAAAAGAAAGGTCGATACTCGAATGCTTAGTCTCTAGTCTTGCTGATTACTCAGAATTTTCGTCGGTTTTATTTCCACTCTTTGCCGTTTTCGGATAATGTAATAGAGTGTTGTGTTTCTTGCCGCGCGTCTTTTAATTGCCGAATCTGCATTCCGATTTTCCGTGATTTCTCATGCAATTGATACACAATTTTGCATCTTTTATCATTTCGACTCTATCATTACCTGACATTTCTTTGAATTTTTGACACTGGTATAACGCGTGTTGTTCATCGGAACAAGCTACACATTTCTTATTCGTCATAGCAAAAGATCGTGCCGAATTTTTGTTATCTACCTTTCGCACCTTAGGATGTGGAGTATCACTGTTTTGCGCATCAGTAGAAGTTCGAAACTTCGGTATCGATTGTAACGCCGCATGTTGATACATGAACTCGGTCACCATCTCAAAAGTTGGAATATCGTCGCGTTTTAACGTTTTTACCCAATCCAAACGTGTAATAGGCAAAAGTTTCTCTTGTAAAATTTGAGCGACGATTTCTTTCGACAATTTGACGCCTAAACTATCCAACGACTCGACATTCAAGATCGCCTTGTCTGCGAGCACTTCAAGACTTTTCAAATTGTCTTTTTCTTGTTTTGGTAAATTCAAAAGTAACGAAAAATGTCTTGCTATGAGCAAACGTCGATTTTCATAAACTCTTTTCAAAAGATCCCACGCCTTCATGTAGTTTTCTTCCGAAACCGAAAAAGCTTGAATTTTTTGCAATGCTTCGCTACGTAAAGTAGATTGTAAGTACTGCAATTTTTCAACATTTGTAAGGTCATCATACTTATCGATAAGCTCTACAAACGACTTTTTGAAAGAAAGCCAATTTTCAAGTTTTCCATCAAAGGAGGGAATCTACGCTTGCGGAAGTTTCAATTTTCGTTTTAACGCGCCTGGCGTGCTTTGTCCGCCCTGAGAGATAGTCGCGCCCATGGTAGTCGACCCGCCAAGGTGAACTATTTGATTTACTTCTTGAGAACGAGCTTGAGAAATGAGAATTTGTGCTCTACTAGCTGTTGAAAAATAATTATTCAACACCGCGAACCTTTCATTTTTGCCTGCAACCGATTCAACTAACACGTCTAAATTGTCACAGATAGAATCGAATTCTTCAAAAACTGTCGTCAATCTTTGCAATCTCAATTGCAATTTTATCACGTCTGTCTCTCTGTTGTACTTAGTTAAAAACTCATCGAACGAAGCTAATTGACCCTTTATCGCGTTGCGGAAATTTTTATTAAAATTTGTGACCATAATTGTTTTGCGAAGTTGAAAAAATATATATATATATTCGAAGTGAGAATTTTATTTTCGATAGTTGAGTCCACAATAATAATTAAACTCAAAATGCGTACGCAAAGCAGAGGAAGCAAGGCTGGGAGGGGTGGCCGAGGAGCCAGCGCTGTTACAACCACTAGGAAAGCCGGTAATGTCAGGTATACAGGTGCACAGGCAGGGCAGAATTCAGAGAATGTGCAGAGATGAAGTGTGTATATGTATCGGTCGGTTGGCGTCCGTGGGGTGGGAACCGCTCGTGGTCGTCCCACTGGTCCCATTCGAGGGATCAGGGAAAATTTTGAATTAGATTATGAAGAAGAAATGGAGCAAGCTGATTCTGATGCGGATTTTCACCAAGAAAGGGAAGTTGATTTAAGGTAAAACATGGAAATTTTAGAACCGGAAATCGCGACAGAGAATCCGGTAGCAGTCTACCGTGACCCAGCCCGCTCGAACACTTCGTGCTCAGAGCCTTCCTCAGGTGCGAGTAGTTCTGGTATCTTTGCGCTCCCCGAAAAAAGGCCAAAGAAACCAATCCCTTTCAAGACCACTCTCACTTTTATTCCAGCAAAATTTGACGGAGAAAACATGTCAGTGGGCCGCTTCATTAAAGATTGTATTTTATGACTTTTTGTCTATTGTAACAGCCTTCATGATAGAGCGTACCACAGCCGGTACATTTTATACCTGTGCGCGGATTCCTACCACAGTGTGGGCAGGGGCGCCTCGTTTCATCGGGACCCAAAACGGTCAATTTGGTGTTAGGCATGTTGGCCGGCATAATAAGAGTGAGAGTCACTGGTAAGACAGCTTCCAGGATCACAATGGGCTGAGACGATGTTTTTACTGTGTTTAGAATGGTAATTTTCGAGCCAGCGAAAAAAAAAATAATAATAAGAGGCACTTAGGAAACTGTACTTAAAATAGTTTGTCGAAGAAAAATTAAAATTGCAAAAGATCTATTCCCAATTTCACAGCTCAGGTAGTACACAGCATCATTTATCCAAAGACTTTTCCTTGAAATTCAAAGTCAAAATCGCCTCAAAAACGATATCCGAGGGCTGTGCACACATATAAAAGGCCCACTCACACTCGCGACCCGAGTTTGTCAACAATTTTAACAACTTTAAGTCAGAAAAGTAAAAAATTTACGGAGCGATTTAAGCACGATGTGCATCGAACAAGCGCGTATTACGTATTTTGAGGAAATTTGAAATTTTCACAGCTCAGGTAATACACAGCATCATCTATCCAAACACTTTTCCTTGAAATTCACAGTCAAAATTGCCTCAAAAACGATATCCGAGGGCTGTGCACACATATAAAAGGCCCACTCACACTCGCGACCCGAGTTTGTCAAAAATTTTAACAACTTTAAGTCAGAAAAGTAAAAAATTTACGGAGCGACTTAAGCACGATGTTCATCGAATAAAAACACTAAAATAATTCTTGAAAAAATCAAAAAATTTAGGAGATATTCAAAATTGAAAATTTCGGTCCTTTTTTTCTTAAACTTTCATAACTTGGGTGATTTTAATGATATTAAGGTCTAATTTTTTTAATTGTTCCTAATAAGACACAGTTTGAAAAAAATATGTTTTGAACAAAAAAATTTCAAAAATTTATTGGATTTCTCGAAATCTAAGGGAGATCCCATTTTGATATTTACAGTGGTTGTGGAGGACATTGTAAGCTATCTATATAAAAAAAATGAAGAACATAAAGTGTTTTTTTTCCAGAAATTCAGTCTCAAATTTATGTTTTGAAAAATCCAAGAAGTTTTTGAAACGTTTTTGTGCAAAAAATGTTTTTTTTTTTAAAACCACGTCCTATTAAGAATAATTAAAAAAATATATACCTTAATAGCATTAAGATCACCAAATTTATGAAAGATTAAGAAAAAAAGGCCCAAGATTTTCAATTTTGAATATCTCCTAAATTTTTTGATTTTTTCAAAAATAATTTTAGGATTTTACTTTCAATACCTAAGAGAACGGATACTAGAAATTTCATCAAAATTACTAACAATAGCTGAAATTCTTCTGATGATTTGACATGGAATTGCTCAGTAGTCGAATTTTAGTAGGTCAATTTTCAACTAAAAAAGATCCAAAAGATCCATTTTTAGCGAAAAAAGAGTAGTTAAATTTTCAGTTCCAAAAACTAATTCTAAAACAACAACAAAATGAATTTTCAACAAATTGTTCAATTTTTAACGAAATAATAGGAGTTTTAACCAAAAAAAGGTGAATTCTGAAGCAAAAATATAATAGTAGACTTTTGACTTAACAAGAATTAACTTTCTCATTGGGTTCTATTAATTCAGTTTGCATGTAAGCAAACAAACGAGAAAAGCGGAAGTTCCTTTAAAACAAGGGAAAAAGAGGAATCCTTTAAAAAAGGGATAAAGAGGGGAATATGGGAAAGAGTATGAAACCTGTAGTTAGATGTTTTACATCTAAAATAAAATCACTAATTTTAATTTTTTTCAAGCATTTCAAAGAATTGTTATGTGCATTTATATTGTCCATTGTGATGTCACATTCGACGTTAATCCTCCTTCCTCCTACTACGTCACAAATCATAAAACCTGCCCCCTCCCGCAGAGTAAAGTAGTTTTTAAGTGGACCCTTACTTTTACTTAATAACAATTTTGTTTTCTTCTTTCTTTATTCATAATGTGTCCCCTAAGGGTTTACATGACCTCCGTTTCTTACAAGACCATCTACAAACTTTATATTATCTTATCCTTACATGTCATTTTTTTGGATGACAGTTACTCCCAGTGGGACCCTGCGGTGGTTGTTAACCTTTAGTTTTAGATATATATAATATTTGCGATATTTTGTAATCGTGAACAGTTTTTGTGTAAATGATTTTGTCTATATGAAAATAAACCTATATCAATTTATATGAAAATAGTATTTATAAAAACGCAGCCACACAAAAAAAAATCTTTTTTTGGGTCTGGAGGTCAGACCATGTTTACTATATCTTTTTGGGGTCGCTGAATCCGAATCCGAGGTCCAAGAAACCCTAGCACATCAGGTTCTGACATAAGCTCAAAAAACCTAATAAAAAATCTTATTCCTGGTCTGGAGGTCAGACCATGTTTACTATATGTTTTTGAGGTCGCTGAATCCGAATCATAGGTCCGAAAAACCCCAGCACGTCAGGGTTCACCTGCAGACACGGAAAAATATTTTTTTACGGGGGTTTTTGACGTTATGTCAGAACTCTGACGCGTCGGGTATTTTTGGAACTCGGATTCGGATTCAGCGACCTCAAAAACATATAGTAAACATGGTCTGACCTCCAGACCCGGAAAAATATTTTTTATGGGGTTTTTTGAGGTTATGTCAAAACCCTGACGTGCTGGGGTTTTTTGGACCTCGGGTTCGAATTAAACGATCTAAAAAACATATAGTAAACATCGTCTGACATCCAGACTTGGAAGAAGATTTTTCATGAGGTTTTTAGAGGTTATTTCAGAACCCTGACAACATATAGTAAACATGGTCTGACCTCCAGACCCGAAAAGAAATTTTTTTTGTGTGGCTGTGAAATGGGCGTTGAGTGATTTCTGAGTGTATACCAACTCTTCAGGCTATTTTTAACTCTTTTAATGATAATAAAAAATGATCTCTATTAGAGTCTCGATAGGCAATTTATAGTTGCAAATACTAATTTTTAGAATCCTCTTCATAAATAAATTTATTTCATATAAAAGTAACTGAAAATTTACTATTATTCTTTATTTCAATTTTTATTGTGGAAGCTCGAGCATAAGATAATTATTTATCTGTACTTATTTATATGTATTTTATCTTATGTAGAATTGCTAGCGCTTAGTACAGACATTTTTATATATTCAAATTATACCTATTGTGTACTTTTATTCAACTAAATGCTTCTATTAACTTTCCAGTTCAACATGACAAACGTTTTAATTTGGTTATTCCGTAACTCGTAAATATTAAATAAACTTTCTACAATATTAAACCTTCTGAATATAATGGTATAATGAAGATTAAATATTATTTGCACTACTATTTTTATTCGTGATAAATTATAGTTCAGCTAATCACTTTTGTGTTCGAAAAGTAAGTCAGACCCTGAATATTGGATGTAGTTAGGCAGGTGAGATTCGCCGTAAATCGCAGTCCTTAGAAGTTAGGGAGGCACGCTTTAATTAGCGGCGGAATGATTGAATCGGGGGGATGAAAGCTGGCTTTTTCTCTCCCTTTTGCCGGAAGCGAGTCCGCGAACATCGACGCCGCACCCCGCTATGGGTGGCCTTAAAATGACCACACACTTTTAAAATATGTTTCTTCAATCGACAAGGAGCGTGTTTCTATATATTTACACGATTTCATCATTATTGCTCACATTTTTACCATTATCTTAGTACCATTCAGATGTGTCTGGACTGATATACCTTTTGATTTTTGCAAATTTTCAAAAGTCAACTTCAACTCTTAGCAAAACCCAGGAAGATAATGGTAAAAATGTGAGTAATGCAAGATGAATACTAAAATCGCCTCTTTAAAGTAAGCAGTCGTCGCTCGACCGAGCGATTTTCGTCTTGCGCACGCCTATACATTTTGGAGATAATTCGATAACCAGTTGAAGTTTTTCCAGTTTCTTGAGCTCCTTCTAAAGAGGAGGTTGGAAGATTCATTAAATATATTAAATTCATTGAAAGTTTATCAAATGTCGCGTTGAATGACCTCTAACGGACACATTGTTAATCTTTAAAGAGAATATACCACGTGAGAAGCTAAAAAAAAGCCAGAATTTCTCGAATTTTGTACCCTGACATCAACTTGTCGCATGACTTTGGTTGCAGCAAAAACATTATTAAATATATTATATATATATATATACGAGAGATAGCATAGTCATGTTCAAATGCATTTTACGTTAATTGTTATTAATATATTGCAATTTTGTTTTCACGCATGTACAGTCACAATATGAATGCATCTATATAATTTTTTCAAATTTTTCACAATGTTCAGTTCAAAGATGTCGTCATCGAAAGTCAAGTAAAGACAGAGTGACGCGAAAAAAACACGATTTTCATCTTTTCGCGAAGGATATTTTCCAACCCAATCTTTGTACATAAATAAATGGGGTCTTGTTTTAAGCACAATAAAGTAAGTTTTATCATGGTATAATCTGTGCTTCTGTGTTATTTTTTTCTTGCGAGTAAATTACCAAAATGTGCAGCTGTTTTGGAGGGACCTTCGTATCGTGAACGGATAGAAGCTATGATTTTCCTATAATTTTTTCGCGATTATAGGAAAAATTATTGGAAAATAATTGTGGAAATTATTAATATTTAAACATTGAAATAGTGCAAAAAGCAGAGGAAAGTATGAATTATTAATGTATTTTTAACCAGGGACCCGACCGAAACTTTCGTTTCATTTCGTTCCTGCCAGTCAAATAAAATAATTTTGATCAAAAAACTAATTTAATTTCAGATACCATCTACTTTCGTCTGAATCTAGAGATATCAGATCAGAGTTTAGTAAAAAATAATTTTTTTCTATCAATAACGAAATGGAACGAAAGTTTCGGTCGGGTCCCTGTTTTGAACTATACTCACACAAAAGTACGTCAAAATTTACATATTTAAAACAAGCTTGGTTTAGATTGTGGGTATAATGAATCATAAAAGCTATGAGTATCTTATACTTTTTGGAACATTTATTTCGATATTATTCATTTCTATAACTATTCTTCCATAATTATGTTCTGGTGATTTTTTCTGTAATCGCTAAAAAATGATAGGAAATTCATTATAGGAAAATTATTATAAGCTTATACTGATTTTCCTACAATACTTGTAAGGGATAGAAAAAAAAGTTTAAGAAAAGTCCATACCTGATTTCTTTACATTAAAACTTTTTATCATACAAACCTGTTATCACACTTACCAGTATAGGCACAAATAAAAAAGGATAAAAAGAATAAAAAAAAAAGATTTATTTTTCCAAATTAGAAATATGTACTTTACTGATATAATTTTAGAAAAAAGATATCATTCGAAGGAAAAGTGGAAAATGAGTGGGATTGAAAGTGGTCAAATTTTTGGCAATCACCCTTGGACACTTCAAATTCACAACTATTTTTTTTACTTTTATTATTAATTAATTTTCTTACATGCGTCGTTGATAAATATTGTACAATATTCTGCCGTTTTATAGCTTTATATTATTTTAATTTATTTTAAAAGTCATAAGAAACATTTTTAGAGCACTTTATATATACTCTGACCATTTATACCATCAATTCTCAGCTAATTAATATTGATGTGAGAATAATATAATAAATAATAATAATGATATTAATGAACTTGAGCTCTTCATTGGTTTCCAATTTAAACGTAGTAATAATTTTTACAACGTTTTCACATTGATATTTGTAGAAATTACTATCATAGCATGAACAAAAAATATTTTTTCAGATTTACAGCCACAAACAAATCTACCATATTATTGTGATATCGAGAGCGTCAATTTTTAATTTCTCGGAACCGAATAATTTTTTTGTATCAAACCGTTTTTATTCTAATTCTGCATCCCCATGTCTCGGGAGAAGAATTTTATTTTTGCAAACAATTTAAATTTGAATCACTATTCAACGTTGGTCTCATATTAAAATAGTAATTTCTATGTTTGCATTTGATATATTATTACGTTGTTTAAACTATTTTTTATTTATATATCAGTTACGTAAAATAACTAATTTCTTTTACAAGCACTATAAATCACTTCAACTTATTATTTTCATTAATACATCATTTTTTATTTGAATTTGTCATACAGCCTAATGTATCTGTCAGCAAGAAGCGCAGCAGCGCCGCAAGCGGATTGGTTCACGGCTGGCATCAAACTTTAACCAGCACTTTTGCACGCGGTCTGATAGGGCTGGTATAGGTACGTCACTGACTCAATATATAATTTTTCTCAAGTATTCGAGAACGAAAGAAAGAAAACTTGTCAAATCCGGATGCAAAAGGCTGTTCTTCTGGGATCACTTCATCTGGTCCGACAACACTGTTCCTCATAACATTCTACAAAGAAGGAGCAGAAGGAGCAGAAGTGGGTGACGTACACGTTCCAGTTGCGTCGGGATTGATTGCTTTCAGGGAACCATGATCGTAGCTTCCAGAGCCTAAAACCACCCACAATAGGCCTCTCTCGGATGGAGGCCATGGTTTAGTTGGGAGTGGCAATAGGACCGAACCGAGGAGACGACTAGGCAACGGCCCCGGACAAATGTCAACATGAAGTCGTCCATGTTGCGGCGTTTCTATACCGTGCCGCAGATAGGGCCGCAGAGGAGCTTGGCAGAAGGAGCAGCAGTGTTTTTCGAAAGTTTAAATATATGGTCGGCTAGAAAACCGACTTACGAAGATAAATTTCCTTGATCATTTTTTGATTCAATCAATTGTTGATATAAAAAATTAACAATTACGTGGAAAAATAAGGAAAAATAAAATTGTGCTTATTTTGTTCAAAATATTGACTGCACAGCAAAAAGCTTCTTACTAAAGTTAGACTAATCTCAGAGAAGAATTTTTTTCTAAGAGAACATTTTTTGATAAAAGTGATCAATTTCAAGGAAACATCGATTAAAGAAATAAAAAAATCTAGAGCCAAAATAGAAAGCTGATTTTCTTTGTAGGAAACAATGTTATCAGGAAAATTCAAGAGATGAAAGATACTCCTTTTTAGGTCTACTTTAACTTTCATACAGAAAATTTTATTCTAATGTTCAAATTTAACAAGTTAATACGCATGTTAGAATGTACATACTTTGACGTGTTGTACCTTTTGCAATTTTTAATAAAATCTTCTGAAAATTTTTACATGGATAATGTAAAGCCTCATTAATAAATTAGCAAGGATTATAGTGGATATCTTATGTACAAAAGTGTAATTGGAATTCAAGTGACTGTTAATAAATTAGTGAAGTTTCCAAATTTGAACATTCATTTAAATAAATTCCCCCTTCTTCCTGAAAGAGGACAACCACAATTTCGCAGTGTGTGTTTCAACCATTTAAACAGCAACGGACCATTAGATCTTCTTTCGTCCAATCATCGTTGGTTCCAGAAGAAATTATCAACGCCGAGGTAAAGTGGGACGTAACAAGCGGGCAGTTCTGCTGTCGGGACAAGGCACCGGTTAAAACCTGGTGCCCCCTTTTTTCCGGTAAAAATCCGACAGCGGGCCTTCCTGCTATTAAATCTAACCTAGTATTTCTATTAAACCCAGTACCGAGTCGAAGAAAAGGACGAAAACTCAGCGGGCCTACTCTCTCTCTCTCTCTCTCTCTCTCTCTCTCTCTGTTCCTGAACGTAGCAGGCCGGATATAAAGTCATCCCCTCGTAGCTGTGAACCTCGGCACCGCCACCAATGGAGAATTTGTCATCTATATTACAGGTGCGGCCGAGCAAAGGCAAGAGGAACGCAAAGCAGGCAGAGGAATATCGCAAGCCCGGGTTTCGTCATCCGCCTGCAGGGATTAGAAGTTCCTAGACAGGACAGTACCGAGCTGGTTACGAAGAAAGTCTGGGGAGGAGAAGAAACCAGTTACGCTACGATCCATCCCTGTTCTACAGATACGCACAATTTTTGACCCGGTTCCCATCTCGCAGATACCTAACTCCATCCACCTGCCCATCCCTGAGCGAGCATCTACCTCAGGATGTGAGTTTCGCAACACTTTGTGGGTAATAACCGATAGGTAAGACAAAACAGAAAATATACGTCTCCCCTTCGGTGGGTCATGAAGGCAGCCGAATATTGACACAGGATTCAAAAGCTCAAATCCGTTAAATATTAAATGAGTGGAATAAAGGCAAAATTATGGACATCGCTCCACCCACCAGTGGTGGCAGAAAGCGGATATCTCTGGCTTGCGCAGTAGTAATTTCCATGTATTATTAGGTTATGTAACCCCATGTGTAAAGATAAAAATACAAAGGAATCACTACTGCGCATGCCGGAGATATCCGCGTTCTACCACCCACACCGCATATCATTGTAGTACCGACGATATTTATGGCAGTTTGAAGTTTGCCTTTACCAGAGGCATAGATCTTCAGGTCATTCATATAAAATACATGAGGACGTAACCGCATAATTCGTTGCGTTGGGGAGTTAGCCCAATGCAACGTGGCTGACTGCAAGAGCCGTAGCTCTCGGTAATATTATATATTACTCTAAGCGATGAAGACAGGCTACTTGCAGATTTTATGCGGCTTGAAACTAGTCCAGGTGACTGCAGCCCGGCATACCTTGTCAGCTAGCGCGTTGAATTTACAGGCGCAAAAAAACTGTCAAATTTCCATTACAAAAAAACAAGAACATTTTAAAAAAAAATGTCTCTATGCCTGCCGACACGTTTGCCTTTAGATTATGTGGTCTAAAAATTACATTACACACTGCATTCTTGTAGACGTTTTATAGATCTACGAGTATCAAAAAGCCGAGCCGTTTTAAGAGTCTTAAGAATCACAATTGAGACTTTCGCTACAATCCGGGCGCGAGATGCCAAGCCACTAGCAACTTAAGACATTAATAATTTCTTGAATATCAATTCGACTGTGCTAAAATTTTCAATAAAACTTCTTTGTACAGTAATTAACAACTTACTCAATGGAAGTTTTTTGTTTCTCAAAATTTTCTCAGCAAGCAAAACACCGAACATCAGCAACGCATAAATCAACATTATCTTAAACAAATTTTGTAATTCATCTTGCTCTATCCGCGGAAGGACATTTCAAAGCGTATTCCCAAAAAATCTTATTGGAAAATTCGCGATAAAATTTCACCTCTAGATATAGCTTTGAAAAATTAAAACTCTAAAATGTTTTCGAAAGCCTCCAGAATTATTGCCACTCCCAGCGAAATAATTTTATGTCCGGTAGCTGATATATTCTCTTCAAAAGATCAAAAATATCTTTATTAGGGGTCATTCGACAGTTTCCTTGAAAAGTTTCTAGCTCCTTCTTTGAACGAGTTACCACACTTCAAAGTCAGCAGTGGTTTTTAATAGTACTCGTACTAGTCGTACCGACGATTTCCGACGTTTATATTGGCGGAACAACAGGAGACTTATAACTCGAATCAGTGAACATAAAAGAGATTGCGAGTTAGGCAATAAAAACACAGGTTTGTCACAACACTTCAATCCACTTGATCATTACTTTGACTTTGAATTTAAAAATATAAAAATTTTAGCTCGCGAAAAAAATACTCTTAAACGAAGAATCATTGAATCTATTTTTATAAATAAGTGCAGTATAGTTTTCATTAATTTGAAGAGCCAACTGTTAAACATCAATCAAATTTATCAAAGTATGTCATAATGTTAATGCCTTTTAATTGTTGTACCTTATGTCAATCAATTTTACTTCGCTTTGGCGCGCTTTCGCCATTCGGAATTTCAAGTTAGTACTCGCCTTTCTCATTACACATTGGAAAACTGTCTTTACTTTGAATATGTTGTAGTATATGTTTGTCCTTACAAAATACGTTACCACGTTTATTTTTAATATGTGAGACGACAATCTCTTCAATTTTTGTATAGGTTTCAATTTATAAGTGTAATTTTTGTCTTAACCAATTCTTCTTTTCTAAACAAAACTTTACTTGAAGTTATTTCGAAAAGCATTTTTTTTGATAAACTATAAATGACTCCAAAAGAACTTTCAACTTTATATATTTAACGAATTTCATGTTTTACTTATCACATCTACGATATTTTCCTCTGTTATCTCTATAACCTTACTAATAAATATTATACTAAATATTTTTATTATGCCTCCAACAGCTTAACAAGAAGAAAAAATCACTTTCTATTCCAACTCGTATCCTTCTAATTAAAAGCCTCATTCTCCCTTTCTTGGACCACGGCTGTGTGGTGTATGACGATATTGGGATCTGAAGTAGAACGATACGCTAACTGGTGGCCAAATTTAGCACTGAAATAACGGGGTCGTTTTCGTCTTATCACAGATTTTACTACATGATCCATTTGAATTTTACAATTAAAATTATTATTACATTAATATTTCGTTCAGTTTAAAGCAATATAATCAATAAGAAATTTAAGTAGCACCAGAAGACAAGTTTGAAAAACCTTTTTCCTTTTTGTCTTCATTTGATATATATATAATTAGAAACTAAAGGTTAACAACCACCGCAGGGTCCCACTGGGAGTAACTGTCATCTAAAAAATGACATCGGCTCCCAGTCGGGGTATATGGACACCTGTCAAGGGAATGCACAAAAGAGAAGCGACTGAAAGGTTCCTGTTTTCGTTGCTCTTCGAGAGAACATACCATTGACAGATGTCCGGAAGTAAGAAAGGGAAACCCGAATTCTGGGGAAATTTCAAATATTGACGAGGGAATGACGACAGACGCCCAGTTTCATCCCGGGGTGACCTTACACTTTCTAAAGGACGACGAATCATTTAGCATTTCCTTGATGACGCTGTTAGATAGCGGTAGTCCAGTCAGTCTGATAAAAAGTAAGTTTTTGAGCGCGGATGTAATTCTGCCAGTTGATGATTCGGCAACTCGGTATCACGGTGTCAATGATTCGAAATTGCAAGTATTGGGAAAAACAAAGGTTGTGTGCGACATAAGGGGTGAATCTCGTGAAGTCGATTTGCTAGTTGTAATCAACGAAACAATGAAAGTACCTGTAATTTTGGGAAGGGATGCGTTTTGGTCTTTTCGATTGGGAATTGTAACAGCTAATGACAGTTTGGAAGAAGCAGGTATTAGGCACGTCAGAGATATTATGCATATTGGAGTGGAGGAGTCGCGTGTTGCAGACAAGTTGAACGTTAATCCGGAAATTCCATTTGAACACGCGAAACAGTTGAGAGATAGGTTTGATAAAATATATTGCCAATCCAAAAAACCTGATGCGCCTAAAACTAAAGCTGAGTTGCATCTAAGACTGAAAAACAACATTACTTTTTAATTTGCTCCTCGACGCTTGTCTCATACGGGAAAAAAAAGATTTGAAAGAAATCACAGATGACTTACTGAGTCGAGGAATAATGAGGCCGAGTTATTCCGAATATTCTTCTCCGGTAGTACTTACTAAGAAAAAAAATGGTAAGATGCGCATGTGTATTGACTATCGCATTTTGAATAAAAATCTCGAATCCGACAATTTCGCTATGCCTCTCATTGACGATCACATTGATGTTTTGAAGGTTAAAAAATACTTGAGTTTACTGGATCTAAAGGATGGATTCTATCACGTGGACATGGCTCAGGAATCTATTAAATTTACTTCGTTCGTCACGCCATTCGGTCAGTTTGAGTTTTTGAAGATGCCTTTGGGTTTGAAAGTGGCACCTAGACACTTTCAAAAATTTGTAAATATCGCATTGAAAGAGTTGATAGAATCAGGTGACGTATTGGTTTTCATTGATGACATTTTCATCGCCACCAACTCAATCGAACATCATTTAATTATCCTAAAGAAGTTATTCCAAGTCCTATACGAAAACAAGCTTGAGTTGCAGATTTCAAAGTGTTACTTTTTGTGTTTGGAAATTTACTTTTTGAGTTACAAAGTATCCGAGCAGGGCATCTCACCAACCAATCGGGATATCGAGGCCGTGCGAAATTTTCCTGTGACAAGAAATGTGAAAGGAATTCAGAGTTCTTTGGGTCTAGTATCTTACTTCCGCAAATTTATCGAGAATTTTTCGGTCATTGCTGAACCGTTATTCGATTTATTGAGAAAAATGGTGGAATTTAGATGTGCGGATGAACAATTAGAATCATTCAATCGGTTAAAAAAAGAGTTGATCAATGCTCCAATTCTAGACATTTATGATCCCCATGCGGAGACGGAACTCCACTGCGATGCGAGTTCTCTGGGATTTGGAGCCGTACTCATGCAACTGGGCAAAGATCGAAAGTTTCATCCTGTGCGATATTTTTCCAAAAGAACCTCAGATGCGGAAAGCCGTAGCCGAAATGACGTAGTTTATCGGAAGGTAGACGAGAAATCGTTGTTTTATGTCCCTTTGGAAATGGAGAAAAACGTTTTATTCAAGTATCACGATGAACTTGCTCATATGGGGGTCGAAAAGGTAGTAGAGATCTTGAAAAAAACATACTGGTTTCCACAGCTAAGAAAGAAAGTAGCCGACCATGTCAAGAATTGTTACAAATGTATCATATATAATCCATCAGTGGGGAAAAAAGAAGGTTTAGTTCGAAGCATTGACAAAGGGAATAAACCTTTTTCGGTAATACACGTGGATCACACTTCCATGCCGGACGTTCGGGTAGCGAGCAAAAAGCATCTTTTGGTCATAATTGATGGATTTAGCAAATTCACAAAACTGATCCCCTGCCGAATCGCGGTAAGGGTGGGGCCCCCTCCAGCTCAGAAATAAAAGAATCGTTTCGTTTCAAGGTCAGGAAAAACAAGAGTTTTCACTGTACTCAAATCTACATATTATTATTACCTACTACAGTTTTCACAAACGCTTATAAAACGTAGCAAATATTTTTGACCTTTCTGTTCAACCTGTGTCTTGGCGGATAACATCAATACACCCGACTCTCGGTTTAGCCTCTCGCGATTTAGTAATTCCTAGAACTGCTGGCCCACGCAGTTTCTCAGCCCGAAGCACAGCAGCAGCGTAGTGGAAAGGCGTAGTGTGCGGGTACTCACATGCAGAGATTGCGCAATATTATGAATTCCAATCGGAAACGGCTCAGACGGCCCTGACTGTTTACGTTTCGATTGCCCCGATTTAGCAACAAGGCTATTTGCAGGCAACCCCCGACACTGTGGCTAAACCGAGAGTCGGGTGTAATAATTCCTTGCTTTGCAACAAAAAATACATGTCGCGTTTTCTAATGATCTTTTCCACTATTCGCTAACATAATTTAAAAGGCTTTTTGTATGTAATAAATAACTCGTCCACATATTTTCTTAAACTAGTTGTATGGTTCATATAGGGTTTTAAGGTAGACGCCACACAAACAAGCAGGGTTGTGGTTTGTTAATTTTCGAAGTTTTAATCCGCTCGGGAATTTTGATTTAAATAAAATCATCACTCTCAACTATGTTTTTTACTCAGGTCTGAGACACAGTCTGGACCCTTTTAGAGATAACCAAAGCTATTAAAATAACTAGTTTTTGTGTTTGCGGATCCAAAGTAAGATTATACCTCGGCTTTCGTGGTTTCTCGATAGCAACACCTTTCAAAATAGCTTCATCAAAATCCATCAATCTCTTTCCTCGCATCATTGCCATATCAATCTGGTTATGCTATTTAATTTGGGATGTTGCACTTCACCCATGCGATTAACATAGCAAATCTCTGTTGTATCGTTTACGCTCAAGCTATTAAAGACCGCTTTCAATTCTAGAAAATTGATATGTTCTCTTCTATCTACTGTATACCACTAACCATGTGCCTTTTTCAGTTGCAATAAGCACCCTAACCAGTTAATAAAGAGTCTAAACAAATTTGTAAATGATAAACTGAAGTTCGGATGAAGCTATCTACTGTTAATATAATGTTACTCCACCAATAAAATTAAATCCTTACTTAATCTGCAATATTAATCCACGCTTTGATTTTGATTTGAATTGCTTTGTCAATTTGAAAATCTTTTGTTTCTTATCCTTTGGTAACTCTGCTATGAATCTTATACTGTCAAAATTAATACCTAAAAACTATCACCACTAGGAAGGCTCTAACTTAGATTTTTCAGGATTTAATGAAAAACCGTGGCACTCCAAACATGACTTGTTGAATCTTTCTACTAGTAAGATATCGTCTCAATGAATTACTGATAAGAAGCCTTCCCTTCCTAATATTTGTGCAATCAGTTTTAATAACTTTGTAATAGTCCAGTCATCTGGTCGAAAAATTGGTGCAAATCCAGTAATTTTTAAAGGAGTCATTTTTTTTATCTTAAACACTTCATTTGGAGGTGCATAATAAGCGGTAGGTTTTGTGAACAGAATTTTGTCAAGTAATAGTGGTCAAACAATTATTCAATCATAAAATTATTGATAATCAACCACTTTTGATTGATAAATAAATAATTGTTTAAATAAATAAATTTCCATCACCCATCAAGTGTTCATTTTTTTGCATTTTTCACTCAAATTTCTATAAGGGCGCTTATTATAGATTAAAAATGAATATTTAATCTTTTTTAATCAATAAATAAATACTTGTTTAAATAAATGAATTTCTATCACCTATCAGGTGTTCATTTTTTGGAATTTTTTAATGCAATTTCTGTTAAGGGGGTTAATTGTAATTAGCAAAGTACCAACTCACTAGTAAGAATACTTGTGTTAGATTTTTAATGCATTATTAATAATGATTTCTCGTTTTTATAAGTTATATTAATGCTGTTCAAAATCTGAATGCGTATCTTTATGCCGCGGACATTTCTACAATGACTGTATTGTGTAAAACTTTGAAGGGTATTTTGCTAATTATAATAAACCTCGGCTTAAAAGTACAGCCAGCGTCACCCTCGGCCGTACTCAACATTTCCGTCACTTTCATTTCAGAGTGCCACGGGGCTGGGTTCGAATTACCAGCGGATGTGATTTTTCAAAGCATTTGAGCATGCGATTATGTTTGCAAATGACAGTGTGTGCAATTGTATAATTTCGGAAATAAATTAAGTGCAGTGACGAATATATAAAACAATTTTTTTGTGTGCAAATTTATCATTATATTACATCATCTGTTTCGAACTGCTGTACCAAGTAGATCCCGGCTAGGACTGGATAGGACCCATTTGAATCTCACCAAGCGCCCGTACAGGTCCCGGATGGGTCCGGATACAAAATTGTATGCCGATTAGATCCTGGCTAGAACCGGATAAGACCCGAATAGAATTTTAAGCACCCCGTATAGGTACGTCCCGGATACGAGTTGCATGCCGAATAGATCCCGGATAGGACCGGATAAGACTCGGATGAAATTTCCCAGCACTCCGTATAGGTCCCGGATACGAAATTTTATGCCGAATAGATTCAGGATTAGACCGGACAAGACCCGTATAGATTTTCTAAGCACCCCGTATAGGTCCAGAATTGACCCGGATACAAAATTTTATGCCGAATAGATCCCGGATAGAATTTCCAAACGACCCGTATAGGGTCCGGATAGACCCGGATACGAAATTGTTTGCTGAATAGATCCCGGATGGGACCTAGCGTACCGTGAAAGTCGCGGATTGACCCGGATACAACCCGGGAACAAAACCCGTAGTTCACCCCGGATATAGTCCCGAGACTACCCGAGTTCAACGGGATTTTCGACAGTCGAGTTTGAAGGCAGACATTCGACCCTACCGAGGGGTACATAACTTTGAATTTTGGTGTACACCGATTGCAAGTGACTCTAAGTGTTTACAAGTGATTGCAGTGAATCCTGAAGATTGCAAAAAAATGCAAGTGAATGCAGTGATTTCCAGTGATTGCAGAATCAATTCTGAGTGATTGCAGTGATTGCACGGTTAATTTCCAGAGGTTGCAGTGATTGCATGGTAAATTGTGAGTGATTGCAGTGATTCCATGGTGAATTATGAGAGATTTCGGGTGGTTTCAGGTGAATAAAGAGTAATTACAATTTAATTTAAAGCTATTTCGAATAAAATATTTGAATCTATTATAGCACACACATAATCAAATTTTTTTGGTTAGAATTTTTTCTGTCAAATAGAAGCGTATCAGATTCTAATAATATATCAAAATGATATAGACTAACGAAAAAATTGTTTTAAACAATGTCACTTGATCTCTCTTAAAGACAGGCGTGATCAATTATACGAAATTTAGCAATCAGACATTTATTCGAGCACCTATATTCTAACATACAACATTTTCATAGGACTGATGCAATGGAACGAGCGGGACATATAGCAGAACTTGTTTATAGGAAACATTTGATCTTTATATTAGAAAGCATATCAAGAAGTGGATGGAACAAGTTTACAATTGTCCGAAAATCAAGCTTATGCAGATGTATCCAGAAATATACGTTTTGGAATTTTCGACCCGTCCAGTAGCCAAATAGTTCTCTCGTGGAAACAAAAAAATACATATTTTATCATTTTAAAACGGAATAATTTTTAGTACTTTGTGCAGTATTTTGAAGTTTTCTACAGCCTGCATCTGGAAGTCCTAAGCCTCTAACAATGAGTCACTTTGAGTTCAAAGCTGCCATAAATTCTGCAGTTTACGAGTGAAGCTGCTGTTTTTAGACCTGGCAACCCTAACTACGAGTCTACAAATATTGCAATTTTATGCAAATTTCGAGATGTCTGAAATTTTTTTATAACTTTGTTGATATATTAAAATTTGACAAAATGCATCTTTACTAAGAAGAGAAAGAGTTTATAAAAGGATAAAATCGAAGAAGTAAAAAAAGTATACATTTTACATGCACTGAAAAAAAGAATTTTTGGCATCAAGTAAATGCATTTACTTGAATCCTATTTCTTAGCATAAAGAAAATATTCTTTAACAGTAGTAATTTTTATTCAAGCCAGACACATATCTTTTGTTGATCTAAAGAAATAAATTCTTTGGCTATATTTTCTTGATTCAAATAAATATTTCTTACATCTTACCCGGTAGTCCGGTACTCGGTAATCGCGCCTGTACTCGTGTTTGTTTGTATTATCAAGCTTTCAAGTTTCAGTACGATTATTCGATTGAACAACGCCATTATACTCCCTAACCTCAACCTGGCATGAGTGCGCAAGCGCATACGTGTTTGTGAAACTTTGAAACGTTTCAGAAACTTTGGTCCCATGAAACGTTTTATTGTTTCATGAAACTTTTAATGTTTCAATGAAACGTTTCATGGACTTACAATCCTAAATATAGTACCCACGAAGTACTACAAGGAGACCGCACGCCTCTGGCGGAGATGGTGGGAAACGGCCCACAACCGCGATCGCCTCTCCTCGGATTTTTATTTCTTCCCAGCTGAGAGCGCCTCAAGTGGAAAATTAAGGAATTACAATTACTATAGTGGCAGACGACAAATTAGTTACAAATTTTCTCTGAAGAGGCGCTCTCACCTAGGAAGAAATCTCGCTATGAAGAAAATCGGAGGACAGACGATCGCGAAATTGCGCGAAATGGCGCCAGGTGAAATACATGGCGTGCGGTCTCCTTGTAGTACTTGGTGATAGTACCTTACTCTCCCCAGAGGAACTCTAGGATATTCGGAATGACATACGTCTATTACTTTTAGGGAACTTGAAGTTACATTATCTAGTGTATCTGTAATAGTTATAAGTAAATTAACTGTAACTAGTTACCTTTTTTCGCTAATAAGTAACATAACTGTAACTAGTTACTGAAAAAAAAGTAACTTACTCATCACTGATATAGGGAGAAACAAATTTTTCCTCCTAAAGTATTTTTTGAACAACCTGTTTAAATCGCATGTTATAAAAAGCTGTAGAAGGTATCGATAATTCCGCATAAAATCACACGCTGTATAATAAACAAAAATTTTTTTTTTAAGACGTATTAATTAAAAATAATACAAGCTCGAGAAGAAACGCACACAATTAAAATTAATCAGGCTTTTTAAAAGACCTATTCGTATAACATAACAAATTCAATAAGCATTACACATACCTGCTGAGAGTTCTGGAGCAACAATTTTCTCAAGAGCACATGCTCAACGCGCTGGCGCTTGAGTCCAGAAATCAGCTGATGACTATGAGATTCATCAGATTCACGTTCTTTAAAAGAAATTTTAATTTACAGGATCCGAAATACAAATTTGCAAATTGTTGTCAAAGCTTACATCGAAAGCTTTCGTACGTTTAAGTAATTTATCTACCCACTTATCTGCAATCGTATAAAATCCTGAGATAAAAGGATAGATCGCACTGGTAAAAAATATGTACGACAGCAGACGAAATTTTTAGAAATATTCAACACCAGCAGTGGGACCATGATCCAATAAATACATGGTCTAGCCACGCGCAAGTAAAAAAAACGGAGCGAATCAGAACCCACCGCTTAATTTCTCCATCTTGGATCAATAAGGCGGCAAATGTAAGTGAGTTTAAAATGTAAAATGTTAGAATTAAAATTTCTTGTGATTTTGAAATATACAATTACTTCAATTCTAATCAAATGTATTGTAATGTTGAAAATAGGTACAGGAAAATATGAATTAACTATAATTTTAGGTTATGTGTTTCATGACCTTTTCCTGGTGACATATATGTGTATAAAATAACATTCAGATGATTTGGGAAAGTACTGAATAAATAAAATTATATAATGGAGTGACCGCGACATATAAAATTATATTTATTATTTTTTATTTATTTAAAAATATTTTTCCATAATTTTGGAGGAAAATTTGATCGAAAGATATTAAATATTTATTCACAATTATCAATACTCTTGTTCGCTTCCTTTTTTACAATTTGTATCACGTTCGTAATATAATTAATACATGAAGAGTGGAACGGGAGAAGGTGGCAAGTGACTATTTTTTAAAGGACGAGTTCTTTTTTAGAGAATTCTCAAAAATTCAAATACACATCGAGTTTAAAGGATTTGCTCGACATCGTATTTTTGATGGTAGCAGTACATCAAAGTTGCTTTTTCATATCCATTAAAAATAAAGACTTTTATGATCAAAGTATTTGTTATGATATTCACAAAAGGCATATATTTCAATATCTTCATGGTTCAACAGCAGAAAATGTTAATGTTATTTGTGAATAGAGTCTCTAATTTTTGGGCTCCTCAAAAATACCAACACTAATAAGTTTCTGAAGTTTGGGGCTTGTTTTTATTTTTGAGATGTAGGGGTAGTTTTTGCAACAACAAAATTTAGGCATTCAACAGCCCAAGAAAAGCTCTACACTACTTTCTATTTTGTATTTTCCAGGTTTGAGTTTTTACTAAGGGGTTGGTTTTTTTGTACATAGAGGTGGTTTTGGAAAAATTTGTTTTGTGTATTCGAGAACCCAAAGTATGCTTAAAATTCTGAAGCACTTTGTTTTTTTCAGATATTATTTTTTGAAAGGGGGTGGTTTTTCTGTTCATAGGGGGTGGGTTTTTGATTTTTTTTTGTGCATTCAAGAGTCCAAAATAAGCCCAAAATTACGGTGTACTTTGTTTTTTCCGAGTTTGGGTTTGTACATTGGGGGTGGTTTTATTTTCAGTAGGGGTTGTTTTTGCGAATCGTTTGTTAGCGCATTCAAGAGCCTAAGAAAAGCCTGAAATTCAGACGGTGCTGGCTTGAGTCAAGTCAGCACCTCCACTCCAAATGTGAATTTTCAAAAAAGTAGTGGAGCCCAAAAATCGGCAATACAGCCCAAAAAAAACCCAAAATTCTGATACAAAGAAATTGAGGAATTTCGATTGTGGAGGTGCTAGCTTGATGGACCTTGAGTTTTCACTAGAAGCAATAGATTGCGCACATTCACCTAAAAACATAATAAACAGTGAGATTAAGCATATAATTATCTATAGAGAAAAAGTTAACTCTAAAAATAGTTTATTTTTTTTATTAATACCTTCAAAGTGTTCAAAAGATTATGTTTCGAACTTACGCCTTTTTCGTTTGACGATTTTTTTGTAGTATTTTTCTTTTTCGCAGGCGTTGAAGAAGATACAGAATAATTATGTAACGGTGATTCTTCTCCTTTTACGGACAAGTCAGAAGTGGATATTCTACCCTCCCATTTTAGATGTAATTGGTATTGGTCAACCTTTTTAAACACAATGTTATAGAAACAAAACAAGTAATCATATGTAGAAATATCTAATATGCATTCAATATGTTTTTAAAGTATGAACCTTTTCTTTTAAGCATTTGAGAATTAGGACTCATAAAAATGAAAATTATCATACACATTTTACAAGACTTTAAAGCTAAAAAGTTCTGATTTTGAGAGCTTAAAAAATGAACAATTTAAAATGTTAAGTGCTTAATACATTTCTGCTTCAAATTCGAATTTTTGGGACATAGCAGTTTCTTGTGATTTTAAGAAAAATTTAAAACAATTGGATATTTTTTTCTGTTTAAACTAAGATTAAAATTAATTCGTGATCGACAATAAATTAAGTGCCAATTCTTAATTCTTTTACGGTAATTTTCCAGGTTACTTTGCGCATGTTGAAAAACTGAAAATTTATGTAATTTTAAAAGCTGCTACTTGTGCATTGAACAACTTATATAACCGTAAATGGAAAATACATTCATAAAATTTGAATTTTTACATTTAAAATTTCTTAATCTTTAATATTTTAAGCTTGAAGTCATAAAGAAGAGGAAACAAAATTTTCTAAAAGAAATATAAAAAATAAGTAAATATTAATATCTATACCTCAATTTCCCTGGTTGATGTTCTTCCATGTAGGAATACTCTTGCAGGACTGTGCGACTTGTTCTGGATTTAATTCCAAAGGGTCCTTTTCTTCTTCTGAGCTATATTTATAGTCGACGTTACTGCTTTGCACGACGGTATCCGTGAATGCTCTTTCCATCCTTCCTTTAGCTTGATAGAAGCTACCTGAAATATAAAAAGTGAGATTAAAAAGAATATCACTTTTATGTTGAAGTGGGATGTATTAGTTTTTCAGTTTCGTAAAAATTATTGTAAGTAAAAAGGTAATCAAGCACTCACCTGCTTCTTTCAAAACATAAATTTTGAATCCTTTCCAATGTTTTGAAGGGTCTGATGATGTTTCGGCCATCTCTTCGAGTTTTCCATATTCACTTCTATTTTGATAATAAGTGAACATTTATTCTTCAAGTGAACAGATCCAGTTGGTGGGAACGACGTCAATCATAGTCTTGCCAGTATCATCCTTACGAATGAAGGATATCACAACGTGTCAATTAGGCCAATTTTTAGCCCGATCGGACAACTTTCATTTTGGAGGTGGGTACACTTCAGAAATTATGCCCCATATGCTCTTTTTAAAATTTTATATTCAATTTTGAATAATTTATTATAATAAAAGAAAGGAAAAACAGAGTTGTGAGTCTTGTAACATTTTCAGATTAGGATCATTATTTATTGATACAGATATTATATTTATAATATTATATGACTAGTTTTATATATTGTTAGAAAATGTTCACAGACTAAATTATAGTTTCTTTTTCACTGATTGAGAAATAGTTGAAGTTTAGTAGTAATTGTACATTTTGACGAGACGAGGTGTGTTATGGCTACAACCGCACCTTAGATTATCTACAGACTGGATTGCGTCCTTTGACGTAGGTGGCACTAATACATAAATGGCGTGAGCGATCTCTTCGTTTCAACTATCCGCGGAAGGAGGGGATATTTATGTAAAATATAATCATTATTTAGTATTTCAGTTTATTGCTGAGCATTGACGGTGTCGGTGCTCGCACTCGTCAGTGATTTAAAGTTTTTAATTGTATCTTTTTCTAACAACTAATTTAAAATAATAGAAATGCAAAATCTGGCCTCACAAAAACTTTCAATAATCAGTTATTGCTTATAAGATACTTTTGAAACATATAGCCATGATGGGCATATGATGAGTTTATGTAATACATTAGGCTAATTTTGTACGAAAAAAAATCCTTTTGCATACGCTAGATATACAAAAATACTATTTCTTTAATAATAAGAAAATGTTTCTTCTGCAGAGATTTGAAATTCTTTGATGAGTGTAAGTTTATGTACATGGACGGGAAAATATAATATTTAATAATGGTAAAGGATCTGAAAAAAAGCACAAAGAAGGTAAGAAGCTTTGAATACATTAGAAGAATGAAAAAATTGATAAAATATTTTTAATATTTCAATTTTTATGCATTTATACAAGAATATTTAAAGTATAATTCCTTCAAAAGAGTATCTTTTCACAAAAAGTTTATAACAAAAGAGCAGATTAGAGACTATTGGTCTGCCCAAGGGCCTTAATAGATTAAAAAATAGATGGGCCCAAGTGGAGAGCCACACATAACAATTTTGTGAAGCTCTCCACGTGGGGTGATCGCTAGAGAGATTGATCAGCAGCCTGGGTCGGAGCAGTGTTGCGAAATGAACGTGTCATTTAAATAAATAAGACGAGAATTCTAGATCAATCTAAAATATCCATACCTTACATCTATATACCTATCTACCCTTTGCCTGTATACCCATTGACACACTACTACATTCCAACCGAGCAATTGACGCCTACCCCGAAAGGGAAATGGCTTAATGGTATAATAATAATAATAATAATAATAATAATAATAATACAAGATCATAAAGTCAAAAAAAAACATTGAAATTGAAATCAATAACAAATTTCTCCTATTCCACCATTTCCTCATTGAAAAAAAAAGATCAGAAATGTTTCTGACAAGAGGGGCGACATTGACTTGAGGAACATGTGACACGTGGCTTAGGTGAGTGCATAGGGCACATCGTACAGAGAAAACCGCGGGACTGAGGGTCGTTGATGTCAATGCGGTCTCGTTGTAGAATGTAGAATGTTGGGTGAGGGGGTGGGGGTGAGGGGAGTTGGCATTTCTCGGTATAAACGCGAGCCGCTCGGATGTCGCGTCTGCGCACTCGAGAGACATGGCAGGGGATTTAATTGGATGGACACCATCACACGGTGCTTAATTAACTAATTAATTTCACGCGGGATGCGAACACGAGAAGGTACGACGAGCGCCCTTCCTCCACAAGCATCGAGCCTTTAAATCGAGAGCGAGACTTATGATTCGCGAGTATATTAAGGTGCAGCGAATACACTGTCGTTTGTTATTCGTGTCATAACATTTGATCAAAGCGCTCTTCGCGACGGGTCCGTTTCGACAGATATTTATTTGGGTTGATGAAATGCGAAATTTGAAATTCTTAGAGGCTTTCTATAACTGTGGAAGGAACGTTACGAATACTCTCTAAATCTGAATTTGTAGAAAACTACTAATTGGTAGTAGTTTTCTACTAATTCAAATAGTGCCGATTCGTTTACTAGTAATTAGTAAAAATTACCCAAAATATTCGGTACAAGTAATTGTCCTTGTGACAGGTGCTCTCGGAGGTGCGAAACTATCACTGGTTCGTAACCTTAAAGCCATACCCGCATGCCAAAAATATGCCAAGGCACTTGCGAGATGGGTGCAGATGGCTGTCATCCTTGGGTCGCTTCGTGTCTTTAAGACACATGAGGGATTCGCCGGCCTGTCGTTGTGATTTCATCGTATCCTGTGACCACCTATCTCACGGTTGTGAGACGTGGCCATAAGTGTGATTTACCATGGTCCTACTGGGAGCCGGTGTCATTTTTACATGGCAGTTGCTCTCAGTGGGACCCTGCGGTGGTTGTTCAACTCTTTGTTTTTTAAAAATATATGTACATTGCTTATTTCCTTAGGATGTGCACGAGATATAACCTCAAAGTGAAGTTTATAATTTGGAAGGAGAATATAAGTGTAACCTTTTTTACACACTTGAATATGCAATTGTTTATTAAAAGTGAGTTATTTGGTGTTTCCGATTTTGGCTTACCTTGAACATTTACTTTATTATTCTTTTTAATAAAAAAGTTTTTGATATATTTCTGTCTGTGGGAGTTATAGCCAGTTATTATTTAAGAAGTGTATGAATGATTTGTTTTTGATCAGTTTAACTGAAAAGCCTGCAAATTTTATTTATTGTAGAGCATCTTTTTAGGAACAAATAAAGCAGCGTTAATAATAAAGAATAAATCTACAATTATAATTGTTATCTACAACGAATATAAAATCGCAAACACCAAATAAGCCATTTATTGTATATGTATGAAGAAGTGACATTAAGACCAACCGCGGAAAGCAGACACTTTCTGAGAGATGATAGCGGTTTCAGGACAAGGGGGAACATTGACATACACATTCCTCCTAAGCCCCATGATCTAGCTGAAATGTATGCCTCCCGTCGACAGGATATCTCTGAGAAGTCCGACCTCTGGACCATCAATTGTTCAATGTATGGTGCTGCGAGAGCATTGGCTGATTCAAATCGAAGACTAAAATCGACGATGTATCAAAAGACCAAAAGACGCTTGTATCAACTGCATCGGAAGATTGGATGGCAAGACAGAATGCGTCCCGCATTCAGTGTGTGATTGACTACATAAAATCTGGTAGGCCGTTCACGAAAAGGGTTTGAAGGTTCGCTTAAGAAGTAAAGATCTTCAATCATAAACTCAACAAGTCAAAGCTGCTGACAATCAAGCATCACATTGTTGACAAAATACGGGTGTTATCTGACGCAAAGAAGAGAATACAGAAGAGGGAAAGTTGGATTAGGGAGAATCAACAGTTTCTCGCTGACCCATCTCGCCCCTTCAGTGATCATCCTGTTTCTGTCAAAAATCCACCCAAACCCAACGAGGTAGAGACTTTTTCAAGAGAGGTATACAAGATCCCAAAAACACTGGAATTGAAAGAAGACACTGATAATATCATCCGCTTCAAGGAGTTTTGCGACAACCTCATAACATCTGAGGAGGAATGTTCATCCACCACTGCCGAAGAGGTGAAAAAAAAACACTTAGAGGCACAAAGAACTTTTCGCTGCAGGACCAGATGGTATCAAGAATTTCTGGTAGAAGAAGTTTACTTCTACACACCAACATTTGGCCCGCATATTCAACTCATATTTAAAGTCGGAAACGCCCATTCCTCAGTGGCTGGTATTAGGACGCACTATACTCCTACCAAAAAAAGGCGACTTGTCCAACCCAGAGATTCACAGGCCAATAACTTGTTTGAACACACTGTATAGGATCTTTACAGCTCTCCTAAACAACAGGATTGCTCCACAAATTGAGCATGTGTGGCGTGAGATGTACGAATAACGTGGCTCGAAAAAAGGTTTACTGGACGAAGAACGAGCTTACAGTCCTTGATATCACCACACGTAAGATCATGCATATGCATAAAAGCTCGCATATCAATTCGTCTGTTCATCTATTATACATCTCACGCCGTCAAGGCGGAAACGGACTTTTGAATCTCCAATGCCTTCATAACCGAATTGTTCTAATTACAGCTTACATAGTTGCAAATGGAAAAGATCCTCTCCTAAAAATGGTCAGGAATCACGAGATGATTGGCAAAGGAGCGTTCCTTTACAACTGGAGGACTCAATATGACTGACATGAATTATTCAAAATATTTAGATCTGGATAAAATTGGTGATACACCGTTTTCTGGGGTCGCTGATTTTGAATCTGATGTTAAAATTTTAAAATACTAAACGTTAGATCCAATATCATTGGCATGATTGATTGAACATGTTTGAATCTGGATAAAATTGGTGTTGCGCAGATTTCTGGGGTCGCTGATTTCAAATCTGATATTGGATTTTTGAAATACTTAAAGTTAGATCCAATATGGTGGCCATGATTGATGAAAAATGTTTGAATCTGGCTAAAATTGGCGATACATAGTTTACTGGGGTCGCTGATTTCAAATCTGATGTTGGATTTTTAAACTCAAACTGGAGGACTCAATATGACTGACATGAATTATTCAAAATATTTAGATCTGGATAAAATTGGTGATACACCGTTTTCTAGGGTCGCTGATTTCAAAGCTGATGTTTGATTTTTAATATCAAATTGGAGCATTCAATATGGCTGACATGAATTATTCAAAATGTTCGGATCTGGATAAAATTGGTGTTGCGCAGATTTCTGGGGTCGCTAATTTCAAATCTAACGTTGAATATTTGAATAATAAACGTTAGATCCAATATGCTGGGCATGATTGATTAAAAATGTTTGAATCTGGATAAAATTGATGATGCACCGTTTTCTGGGGTCGCTGATTTTAAATCTGATGTAAGATTTTTGAAACTCCAATTGGAGGATACAATATGGCTGACATGAATTATTCAAAATGTTTGGATATGGATAAAATTGGTTTTGCACAAGTTTCGGGGGTCGCTGATTTCAAATCTGATGTTTGATTTTTAAAATACTAAAACTTGGATCAAATATAGTGCGCAGGATTGATTAAAAATGTTTGAATCTGGCTAAAATTGGCGATACACAGTTTTCTGGGGTCGCTGATTTCAAATCTGATGTTAGATTTTCGAAACTCAAATTGGAGGATTCAATATGTCTGACATGAATCATTCAAAATATTTGGATCTGGATAAAATTGGTATTGCACAGGTTTCTGGGGTCGCTGATTTCAAATCTGATGTTGGATTTTTAAAATACTAAACGTTAGATCCAATATGGTGGGCCTTAAAATTTTACAGATTCTTTTTTGTCTGTTTCGAATTATTTAAATTTGAAATAAAAATGATTGAAAAAAATATATTTCTGTATGAATTTCCGAATTCGGTGATATTATAAACTGTTCGGAAATGTTGTTATTTGGGAATTTTAATATTCGGGAATTTTCCAATTCGGGACTCTTACAGAATCGTAAATGTTATTTTTTGGGATTTTTCAGTCGTCCCTTATAATTTCGGAAATTTGATTATTCAGAAATTTTATTACACGGGAATTTTCCAATTCAAGATTTTTACAGTGTCGGGAATTTTATTTTTCGGAGTTTCTTAAACAAGTATTTAAGCGTTACTTCCTTTGAATAATTGTTCGTTTCATCATCTGTAATCAGTTCAATACCATCTGCCTCGAATGTATAAACATTGTGAAACTAGGTGATTTTAGCGCTCTTGTAAGCAATTATAATCACGTTGACGAAAAGATGTGTAACTAATATTTTATTGATTCAACAAAGAACATTTGTATTTTCGAAAAAGCTAAATCACATCTATAAACGTTTTATACAGATTCGTGAAATTATAAAAAAAGAAGGTTTTCTCTAAGGATAGAGGAAATGGGAATCGTAATAATCATTTTTTTGGTTTTCTTCAGAGCTGTCGGTAAGTATAATAAATATTATTATCTCGAAATTATCTCGAAACTAATGTTGTCGGGAAACCAGCGTTTATTTTTTTTTCGTTTCAGAAAAAAGTCTGAAAAGTTCAAATTTATGAGAAATGTAAGGTTATCCAAATAATATATATATATATAATTAAAAACTAAAGGTTGAAAACCACCGCAGGGTCCCACTGGGAGCAACTGACATCTAAAAAATGACATCGGCTCCCATTAGGACCGCAGTAAATCCCATTCATGGCCACGTCTCACAACCGTGAGATGGGTGATCGCAGGACACGAAGAAATCACAACGACAGGCCGACGAAACTCTCGTGTGTTTTGAGGACACGAAGCGACCCAAGGATGAATACCTCTGTGGCGACACTAACCAGCGCGAGCATAAGGTCACTCATGTATTTGATATGGATGACCTGAAGATCTATGCCTCTGGTAAAGGCAAACTTCAACCAGCCATAAACATCGTCGAGAAGTACACAGGAGAGATTGGGATTCCATCCCAATCTCTTGGATGAATGTGCCAACATTCATCTGAAGAAAGAAAAGATTTTGGCGTTCCCAAGGACCCTGAGTTTGTGGATGTAAGTGTTACTAGGCAGCTCAACACTGGAGAGAACTATACATACCTGGGCGTACCTCAAAGCCGTATTCCGGACGTAACATCAGTTATTATCATCTTTGGCAGCTTTGGTCATCAAATCTGTCGGCATTCAACAAGGTTTTTGCGACAAAACATGCTTGTCGTCCCGGTTCTATTCTACTCGTTTCGGGTGGCTCACTGGAAGAAGAACGAGTTTACGGCCCTTGATATCATCATACGTTAGATCGTGCATATGCATAAAAGCTTGCATATCCATTCGTTCCGTCCGTTCCGCGAATACACATATCACGCCGTTAAGGCGGATGCGGACTTCTGAATCTTCAACGTCTTCATAACCGAATTCTTCTAAGTACAGCTTATATCGTTGCGATTGGCAGAGATCCTCTTCTAAAAATGGTTAGGAACTACGAGATGATTGGTGAAGGAGCGTTCCTTTACAAAGCCGCGGAGAAGGCAGCTGAGACCCTTGGCCTAAATTTTAACATCAGAAGTGAGGAAAGTGCATTACTCCATCTGGATGCTTTACTTCTGAAAGCTGCAGTAAAGAAAGCAGAGGTCGCAAAATTCAGCCAACAGCTTCTCGACAAGAAAATGCACAGAAACTTTCACAAAAATTCAGAAAGGCAGTCCTTGTCGAAGGAGCAAACTTTTGCTTTTCTCATATCATCAGGGTTAAATTTAGGTACAGAAGGTTTCATTTTCGCATGCCAGGATGGGGTCATTTCGACCTTAGTATGCCGTGACCGCATTTTATGTCTAGAAGTTCTCAGCGATAAGTGCAGAGCGTATCATACACACGCAGAGTACCAAGAACACATACTATCTGCGTGTCCCACACATGTGGGAACAACGTATATCTACAAAAATAATGCGGCGCTAAGAGTGCTTTATTACCATCTTCGAAACACTTATGGTATTGGCCGCGACACTACCCTGACGAATGCTCCAAAGGAGGTAGAGTCGATTGTCCAAAATGGGAAGTAACCAATTTTCTGAAACAACTATTTTCGGATAGCTGTCTCCATTGCACACTCGAGGCTTGATATTATTCTCCAAGACTTCGAGAAAAGAACCATATTCCAGATCGAATTCTCGGCTTCGGCTGCCTACAACGTCACTGCCAAGGAGAAGCAAAAAGGAGAGGTATCAAGACCTTAAAAGGGAGTGGCAACGACTGTACGCAAAATACTCGGTTAGAGTAATTTTCCTTTTGATCGGTGCTCTCGCAGGTGCGAAACTATCACTGATTCGTAACCATCAAGCCATTCCCGCCTCCTAAAAATATGCCAAGGCACTTGCGAGGTGGATGCAGAAAGCTGTCATCCTTGTGTCAATTTATCTCTTCAAGACACACAAGGGGTTAGCCGGCCTGTCATCGTAATTTCATCATGCCACCCATCTCACGGTCGCGAGACGTGGCCATAAGTGTGACTTACCGCGGTTCTACTGGAAGCCGAGTCATTTTTAGATGGCTGTTCGTCCCAGCGGGACGCTGCGATGGTTGTTTAATCTTCTTTTAAATTATATATATACATATATCATTAAAGAATAAGGTTAAACAATCACCGCAGGGTCCCACTGGGAGCAACTGCCATCCAAAAATGACACCGGTTCTCAGTAGGACCGCGGTAAATCTCACTCATGGCCACGTCTCACCACCGTGATATAGGTGGTTACAGGACACGACGAAATCACAACGACAGGCCGGCAAAACCCTCGTGTGTTTTGAGGACATGAACCGACCCAAGGATGACAGCTTTCCGCATCCAGCTCTCAAGTTCCTTGGCATATTTTTGGCATGCGGTATGGCTTTAAGGTTACGAACCAGTGATAGTTTCGCACCTCCGAGAGCACCTATCACAAGGACAATTACTTGTACGTTCACGCTCTAGCTAAAGATAGACTCCATCTCGCTAAAGAAAGATCGAAGAAGTACTATGATCAAAAGGCTAACCCGAAACATTTTAAGGAAGGGGAAAACGTCTATTTAAAGGTCAATCAACGAAAAGATAAATTTGATCCCTATTTCAGTGGACCATACGTCTTAGAGAAATTGATAGGCAATCGAAATGCACTCATTAGACTAGGACCTAACAAAACAAAGATTGTGCACACCGATAAACTGAAGTTATGTGCACAACTGACTATTCGCGACACTACTTCTCAAAACATACCAATTCCAGAATTGAAACAAAACCCATAAATCACAGAAACCTCAAAACTAAGGTCCAAATGAACTATAAATATCTTAATAAATATCTATGAATTTACCTAACGCCCTAAACCATTACATTTTTGCCACTTTCCAAATAAGAAATTGTTAAATGAATAATAACATAAATCGGAATCAACTTCAGTTCAAAGAAATCAGAAGAAACTACATATCTTAGACCAAATAACTTAAATCTCGGAAAATGAATTTTCAAGGCTATCTATGACAAAGACGAATTGGACCAAATTCTCCTCTACGATCTAAATTAGCCAAAACTTTTATAAAATCTCAAATTTAGCGCATAAATAATTTTAAATTAACTTTTCTATTGATTTTACCAAGTCATCGGTTCATATTCCCACGTAGGTCACATTTGAAACATCACGAGTGAATTTCAGCAATCCAAAGTATGAACAGCTAATTTAAATCCTCCACCGTCTCAGTATTGTTGCAAGTATAACCCTTAAGTTATAACAGCCAATCACGAACTTCCACAGAATAAAAGGTAGATTGAAAATCCAAAACGTCTGAAATATATCGAAAAGAAATTAATACATACAAACACACGTAGGCTTAAAATTATAATGGACCTATGGATCTCAATAGACATACTGATCTTAGTAAATAAAGATTTTAATGAATCCAATTATCTTAAAACTCCTGAACAGAAGATCCTTGATCACAGTGGTTCTGCAAGACTTACACTTAGAAATTCTTCCTGAACCTTACTTTAAGTTAACTAAAATCTTCTGCTCATGAATAAATTTAACCTAGACTTTATTTCATTTCAATTGAATAGTTGAACATAATCCTATGTGTACCTTCGATTCCCCTATTATTTTAATCTTCATAAACATGGCTATATTTAATAAACGAAATAATTTCAGCAACTTCGAATTCAGCGACATAACTCACTGCATCTGACAAATTTAGAAAATCTCATAACTCTAATAATATTAAAAAACTAAAATAAAATAAGAAATTTTCTCTCTTCTATATCTTTTATACCTTAATGAATTTTTTCCCCTTTATAAAATCCAATAAAATTTAATAATTTTAATAACTCTAAAAATTACTTTCTCTCTTATTTTGATAAATTTCCCTTTCATAGGAATATAGCAGAATCTAAGAAAATCTATTAATTCTTAGTAGATCCATATATTTTAAATGTATTATCTTATCCTAATAAGTATAAGAAATAATATTAAATTGATACAAATCGCTCTTGAGGCCGGATCCATCTCTAGAGAAACTGGATCTGCCACTCTTCGTATAGGGAACCAGCCCCGGGACCACTCAGTCCACCCCTGTATTCGTTGGTTAACTGAAATATATTGAAAATTATATTAGTACATAGAATATAACTCTCCATTTATTAAAAATGCATTTCTCAAGAAAAAAAAGAAAAAAAAAAGAAAAGAGGTAAAGTGAGAAGTTGTTGCCGTGAATTGACCCTTTCCACAAATTTAAAAATTCGCGCCAAAACCTAAACTTTTAGCGCATATAACTTTTATTGTTTCCCAAGGAAGTGTTTATCCAAATCCAAAATAAATAAAATAAAATAAATATTAGGAAAAAACAAGAATTAAAAGAAAAAGGGGAACCTTTCAGTAACCTAGGTCAAAACAGAATAAAAACAATTTAAGTAGCCATTTTGACCGGCGTAACAGTAAATTTGAGCTGGCCTGGCCGCAACAACTCAAAAAGGGGATGAGGTCCATAGCCTCAGTATTAAGAGAACGTTAAGCCAAATAGAGTGTGAGCAATGGAGAACGAGAACCAGATTTTTCAAAATCAATTGAAGAAGCTTGCACCGATTAGCAACAATTGAACGAATTGACAAGAAGTTAAAAGTCACAAAAAAACCGGCCACAAGCACTTTTACGACATACCAACTTTATATACATAAAAATCTGAGATACTCGAGGAATCTCAGAAAACCGAAGCGGAGCGAATCGACACGTCCGTAACCGACGGCTTCACAATAAAAATGGTAATGTTGCATAAAATGGAATAAAAAGATATTTTGATTCTTAGTAGCTCATTAATATATTTCAACAAGAAAGCATTTTTTAATAAATGAGAAATATTTTTTCTTTTTTCATAATAAAGTTTGAATATGGCGCCCGCTCGCGGCATTTTTTGTCGAACTGAGGGCGCATTCCCATGGAGGTAGATTAGTAGAATAATGGAACAGTTTTGACCAATGAGGTGCCTGCACAAGCTCTAGCAGTCACCGCATTGGATAAAACTGTTTCACTATTCTACTAATCCACCTCCATGGGACTGCGCCCTCATAGATTGGCTACATCTGTGTGACGTCATTCTTCGCGGGAAATTTCAACTACCTAAATTATGCAAATTTTTTGTTGTTGATAAAAATGGTTTATAAACATGCATTTCATTTTATAAATGTATCTAAAGGGCTTTCATGTATTATTAACAAATAATTATTATTAATAATCACGAAGAAAAGAATTTAAATAATCTCTCGCGATTCTATCCATTCCATTGACGTATTACGGGCATAACCTTGCACTCCTTAACTAATAATCTACCTTCTTCAGGGAATTCGCTGATTTCCAAATCCATTCCTTGTTTACATTTTTGGTCCCGCTTGGTTCGGCTTTTATTTTTGATTTCTCGTTTTTAGGCATTTATAGGTTAGTTTAGACAATCAACTGGATCAGCTGTCAAGTAGAAAGCCGCGAAACCTGATTGGCCAAAATTTTGAAAAATAACATGGCGGCTACAGTGGTCTGACTGGTGCTCAGTTGTATATATTGGTGACGTCACATCTTTTAGAATGTGACCAAATAGACGTAAAATAGATTTTTTTTTTAAATTACAAAACCAGAACAAACATGCTCTCCATAACGTTATTCACTGCTTTAAGTTTCTAAAAATATTTTCATCTTATTTCGTGCAACATCCACAATATGCGAAATACATATTTCTTGAATATAATAACTCTACACTCCATAAAACAAACCGTTTTGAATATGTTAAATTTTCTGGCAAATATCTTTTCACTCAGTTTTATTATAAATATGAGAAGTTGTTGGCTCCGGAAGCTACGATCATGGTGTCCTCAAGCAACCAATCCCGACGCAACTGGAACGTGTACGTGATCCACTCCTGCTCATTCTATCCCATAATGTGAGCAAAAGCGGCAAATTCGCGGAAGAGACTGCGTCCAATACTGTTCCTTGGAGTACGGTCTCTAGCCGCGGATGACAGTGTTGTCGGACCAGATGAAGTGATCCCAGAAGAATAGCTTTTTGCATTCGGCTCGCGATGGACTGAGCCTGACGCTGGCAAGCCAGGATGTTGTTGAATCGGCTAAGAAATGAAGCTTTCATGCCTCCAAGACAGCCTATTATGAGAACCACAAGATGGACTTCGTAGCCTTGGTACAATCCGCTGAACTTGAAAAGAAGTGCTTGATATTTCGCCCGTTTTTCTTCGTCCTTTGCCGTGATATTGCCAGCGGTTGGTGCCGAGAATTCAATCAGGTAAGTGATCTTCGTCTTCAGATCTTGGGGGACTATATCAGGCTTTGTAGTACTGATACGTTGAGTAGTCGAGAATGGGAAGTTCCAGTAGATCTTACACTGATCATTTTCCACAACGGACTCGAGTTCTCCCTGGGCGTATGGCAAGGCGGGCAATAGATCAACTCCATAGAAGTGCCGAAGATGGTAATATAACCCTTTTAGAGCCGCATTGTGTCTCTCTGTGTACCCGTAACGTGCATACTTTGAACATGCACTGAGAACATGTCCAAGTGTTTCTGGCTCTTGCTTGCATGCTCGGCTGTTGGTATCGCCTACAGGTGTATTCGTAATGGGTTCGCGGTAAACTAAGGTGTCTATAACGCCGTCTTGACAGGCAAAAAGAAATCCCTCAGTCTCCGATCTCAATCCAGCTCCCCACTGGTTTTGAATCCTCCATTCCGAAACGTCTTAGAATCTGTAAAATTTGGTTCCTTTGAGTCATGAAAATCACGTCAGCAGCATGCGTAAATTCAAAGCCTAGACAATGTTAAATTAATTCCGAAAGATTATGAACAATATAATTGTTCAAAAAATGTCTTTTTCCAAAAAATGAATAAAGGACCTGGAGATATTGCCGAGAAGAATATAGGGGTACCTTCACTTTGTCGATTATACTTATGATTTTATTTTCAATCATAGCTCAATATTCAAATCTATATGCACCATGGCGTAACGTGAAGGTATGAACGTGGAGGCAGTGAAACAATGTTTAAAATAACTTTTTTTCATTATTGCAATTTTTCCCAGTTATGATACCTTAGGTTACACTAAGTTTAAGTAAGTAACATTAAATTATTTTCTATTATTGTTAGATCAATTCCTAAAGGTTATAAACAATATAATTGTTTAAAAAATGACTTTTATCCAAATGTGAATAAAACACCTGCAGATATTGCCGAGATGAATATAGGGGTATCTTCACTTTTTCGATGGGGCATAGGGTTTTATTTATAATAATAGCTCAATATTCAAATCTACATGCACCATGGCGTAACGGGAAGGTATGAACGTGGATGCGGTCAAAAAATGTTTTAACTAACTTTTTTCATTATTGAATTTCTTTTCCAATTATGATACCTTAGGGTACAATATGCTGTAGTAAGTAACTTTGAATTATTTTGATTTATAGTCAAATATATGCCTAAAAATTATAAAAATATAATTGTTTAAAAAATTATTTTTTTTCCAAAAAATGAATAAAACACCTGGAGACATAGCCGACATGAATATAGGGGTATCTTCACTTTTTCGAAGAGACTTACGGTTTTCTTCATAATAATAGCTCCATTTTCAAATCCATATGCACCATAGCCTAACGTGAAGGTATGAACGTGGAGGCGGTAAAACAATGTTTAAACTAACTTTTTTTCATTATTGAAAATTTTTGTCCAGCTATGATACATTAGGGTACACTATGTTTCAGTGAGTAACTTTAAATTATTTTCAATTATTGTTGAACAAATTCCTAAAAATTATAAACAATATGATTGTTTGAAAAATGACTTTTTCAAAATATGAATAAAGCACCTGTTGGTGTTGCCAAGATGAATATAGGGGTATCTTCACTTTTTCGATGGGGCATATGGTTTTATTTATAATAATAGCTCAATATTCAAATCTACATGCACCATGGCGTAACGGGAAAGTATGAACGTAGAGGGGGTGGAACAATGTTTAAACTAACTATTTTGCAGTATTGAAATTTTTCTTCCAATTATGATACCTTAGGGTACAATATGTTGTAGTAAGTAACTTTAAATTATTTTTCATTATTGTCAAATATATTCCGAAAAATTATAAAAATATAATTGTTTAAAAAATGACTTTTTTCAAAAAATGAATAAAACACCTGAACACATTGCCGAGATGAATATAGGGGTATCTTCACTTTTTCGACGGGACTTATGGTTTCATTTATAGTAAAAGCTCAATATACAAAACAATATGCACAATCGCGTAACGTGAAATTATGAACGTGTAGGCGGTAAAACAATGTTTAAACTAACTTTGTTTCATTATTGCAATTTTTTCCAGTAATGATACCATAGGCTACACTATGTTTTAGTAAGTGACTGCAAATTATTTTCTATCATTGTTAAATAACTTCTTGAATGTTATAAACAAAATAAATGTTGAAAAATGACTTTTTTCAAAAATGAATAAAGCACCTGGAGATATTGCCGAGATGAATATAGGGGTATATTCACTTTTTCGATGGACTTATGGTTTTATTTATAATGATAGCTCAATTTTTAAACCTATATGCACCATGGCGTAACGTGAAGGTATGAACGTGGATGCGGTAAAAAAATGTTTAAACTAACTTTTTTCATTATTGAAATTTTTTCCAGTTATGATGCCTTAGGGTACGATATGTTTTAGTACGTAACTTTAAATTATTTTCCCCTATTGTTAAATAAATTCCTAAAAATTATAAACAATATTATTGTTTGAAAAATGACTTTTTCAAAAAATGAATGAAACGCCTGTAGATATTGCCGAGAGTAACATTAAAAATTTCGATAGTAAATTTTCTGAGGAAAAATTTTCTGAAGAAAAAATTTTTTCCCAAAAATCTCACAAGCGCTATAGGCCTCAATAACAACAATAACATTAAAAATTTTGATACTAAATTTTCTGAAGAAAAGTTTTCTGAAGAAAAAATTTTTTCCCGAAATATGTCAAAAGCGCTATAGGCTATCATAAAAACTGTAACATTAAAAATTTCGATAGTAAATTTTCTGAGGAAAAATTTTCCAAGGAAAAAATTTTTTCCTAAAAATCTTAAAAGCGCTATAGGCCTCAATAACAACAATAACATTAAAAATTTCGATAGTAAATTTTCTGAGGAAAAGTTTTGTGAAGAAAAAATTTCTGTGAAAAAATTTTCTGAAGAAAATATTTTTTCCCAAATATCTCAAAAGCCCTATAGGCCTCAATAACAACAATAACATAAAAAATTTCGATAGTAAATTTTCGGAGGAAAAATTTTCTGAAGAAAAATTTCTTTCCCAAAAATGTCAAGAGCGCTATTGGCTTCAATAACAACAATAACATTCAAAATTTCAATAGTAAATCTTCTGACGAAAAATTTTCTGAAGAAAAAATTATTTCTCAAAGATGTTAAAAGCACTATCGGCTTCAATAACAACAATAATATTAAAAATTTCGATAGTAAATTTTCTAAGGAAAAATTTTCTAAAGAAAAAATTTTTTCCCAAAAATGTCAAAAGCACTATCGGCTTCAATAACACCAATAACATAAAAAATTTCGATAGTAAATTTTGGGAGGAAAAATTTTCCGGAGAAAAATTTTTTTTCCGAAAATGTCAAAAGCACTATCGGCTTCAATAACAACAATAACATTAAAAATTTCAATAGTAAATTTTCTGAATAAAACTTTTCTGGAGAGAAAATTTGTTCCCAAATATGTCAAAAGCACTATCAGCTTCAATAACAACAATAACATTCAAAATTTCCAGAGAATATTTTTTGAGGAAAAATTTTCTGAAGACAAAATTTTTTCCCAAAAATGTCAAAAGAACTATCGTCTTCAATAACAACAATAACATTCGAAATTTCGATAGTAAATTTTCTGAGGAATAATTTTCTGGAGAAAAAATGTTTTCCCCAAAATGTCAGATGCACAATCGCCTTCAATAACAACGATAACATTCAAAATTTCGATAGTAAATTTTCTGAGGCCAAATTTTCTGGAGAAAAAATTTTTCTCAAAAAATGTCAAAAGCACTATCGGCTTCAATAACAACAATCATATTGCAAATTTCGATAGTAAATTTTCTGAGGAAAAATTTTCTGGAGAAAAAATTATTTCCCAAAAATGTTAAAAGCGCTTTAAGCTTCAATACTTTAAGCTTCAACAGTAAATTTTGTGGGGAAAAATTTTCTGAAGAAATCATTTTTTCCCAAAAATGTCAAAAGCACTATCGGCTTCAATAACAACAATAACATTAAAAACTTGGACAGTAAATTTTCTGAGGACAAATTTTCTATAGAAAAATTTTTTTCCCAAAAATGTCAAAGGCACTATCGGCTTCAATAACAAAAATAACATTGAAAGCTTTGATAGTAAATTTTCTGAAGAAAAAATGTTTTTCCAAAAATGTCAAAAGCACTATCGTCTTCAATAACAACAATAAATAACATTAAAAACTTCGACAGTAAATTTTCTGAGGAAAAATTTTCTGGAGAAAAATTTTTTTCCAAAAAATGTCAAAGGCACTATCGTCTTCAATAACAACAATAACATTCGAAATTTCGATAATAAATTTTCTGAGGAAAAATTTTCTGGAGAAAAAATGTTTTCCCAAAAATGTCAAAAGCACTATCGCCTTCAATAACAACAATAAAATTCAAAATTTCGATAGTAAATTTTCTGAGGCCAAATTTTCTGAAGAAGACATTTTTTCCCGAAAATGTCAAAGGCACTATCTGCTTCAATAACAACAATGACATTAAAAACTTGGACAGTTAATTTTCTGAGGACAAATTTTTTGGAGAAAAATTGTTTTCCCAAAAATGTTAAAGGCACTATCGGCTTCAATAACGACCATAACATTTATTGATTGAACGAACTTACCTGTAAGTGAAGTTCGATCCTAATTGTATGAGCGAGTACATACTGCATTGTTCACGAAAAAAAGGGTTATCGTAGGTCGGAACGTAAAAATTGAGAGGCGAGATGAAATACATATCATGCAAGGTTTTGTTTATGCCAGAGTGAACAGACCGATATGAAGTTAGCATTAACATGCCTTACGTAAGGAATGGACAGCCCCTTATTGCTATTACATCATTCTTCAACTGTGTCTGATTTTTTTAAAATAAGTATCTGAATTTAATTTCCAAAATTATATGTAAATATGTTTTTTTTTTTTTTGAAATTAGTATAAAAGGTTACAAATAAATAAAATTTGCAGAAATAAAAGTAAAAATTAAAAAAAAAATGTGAAGTAAAAATTATTTGAATGTTTTAATGAAAGTTATAGTTGAATACTTCGTATTTTACTGATTGATTAATTATTAGCTAATTAATTTTTGTCACAATATTAAATTACATAAAGATTGAATTTTAATTTGTTTACATTAAGTACATGAATTGATTATTCACTTTAGGGTTATGTAATTGAATATTGGCTACGATTTGTATAATAAAAGTTTATTTACATTTGAAGTACATCTATTGCAATTATGTAATTCCTGTCAATGTTTGTGATGTTGTGAAACGATTATCTAAATTTAATTTTCAAAATTATATCTAAATATGTTTCAATTTTTTCTCCAATTACTACAAAAGGTTACTAATAACTCATATTTTCAGAATAAAAGTGAAAATTTTTTGAATATTTGAATGAAAATGATAAATTAATGCTTTTTATGTCGTTAATAGATTGATTAATTGTTAGCTGATTCATTTTTTCATAATATTAAATTACATAAAGATTAAATTTTAATTGGTTTAAATCAAGTAAATAACTTGATTATTTACTTGAAGGCTATGTAATTGAATATTGGCGATAATTTTTATAATAAAAGATTATTTATGTTTAAAATACCTCTATTCCAATTGTATAATTTTTGTAAATTTTTGGGATGTGAAATGAGTATCTGAATTCTGATTTCAATATTATATGTACATTGTACATATATTTTACTTTTCTATGAAATTAGTTTAAAAGGTTAATATTAATTCAATTTTTCAGAAAAATATAAAGTAAAAATTATTCGAATGTTTTAATTAAAATAACTGTTTATTGCTTTTTATGTTGTGAAATAATTAATTAATATGAACATATATTTTGATTTTTTCTGGAATTAGTTTTAAAGGTCTATAATAAATTAAATGTATAGAAATGCAGTTTCAAATTTAAAGAAGAATATAATGTGAAAATTATTTGAATTTTTACAAGAAAATAATTGTTTAATGCTTTCTATGTTGTCAACTGATTAATTAATTATTAACTCATTCTAATAGAACTTATATTTTCTGGAATCAGTTTAACAGGTTATTAAAAATAAAACTTTCATAAATTAAAGTTAAAACTTTGAAAGAACATTAAGTAAAAATTTTTTAAATGTTTCAATGAAAATTATAGATTAAAGCTTCTAATTTTGTGAAATGATTAATTAATCATTAGCTGATTAATTTCTTTTACGGTATTAAATTGAATAGAGATTAAAATTTAGTTTTTAAACATTAGGTCACCTAAATTGATAACACTAGTTTACAAAATTAAAAAAAAGTTCTGTACATTTAATGCCACTATTTTTTCCCTATGGGGCATAATTTCTTAAGTGTACTTACCTCGAAAATGAAAGTTGTCCGATCGGGCTAAAAATTGGCCCAATTTTAGTCCTATTAGATAGTACTTCTCACACAAAAAATTAGTTAATTTTGATAATTATTTATCAAAATGGAGGGTGTAAAATTTTTGGTTATTTAAGAAAGGCATTACTTTCAAACATTTGCAACTTTTTTCCTATTTCTTTAAATAAAATTTCACTTAAAATGTTTTTGATAGATTTTTTCACAAATTTTTCAATGGCCTTTGAGTCATAGAACGATACGTAAAAAAGATGCCATGATAGGGCGGGTGGCGCGCAATCTCCCCTAGTGCGCTCACGCCGAGGATCTTTGTGCAACGTTTTATTGCCAGTTTTTTAAGTTAGGTAATATTATATGGTAATATTGTATGTCTTTCTGATCGATCTTTTGGCTATAGTTTCAACAGTTGTTTTCTTTGCACAGTATGTGTGATTGGATTTCTCAACGGATCGATAATTACTATCTCCGATGATAATACAGATTCCTATTTGAAAATCAAACCATTCCTGCCAATTTTACAAGATGACAGGTGAAGAAAGAGTAGAAATCATCAAAAAGCTACTACGGTTAGATCACTTAAATATGGAAGAATATGAGCATGTTGGAAAATTAATTACTAAAAATGCAGATTGCTTCCACATTCCGGCAGAATACTTAGAAGCTACAAACATACTCGAACACTCAATACCAACAACAGATAATTGCCCTATTTTTTCGCGACAATATCGATTTTCTCCAGTTCACAAGGAAGAAATCATTCGCCAAGTGTATGAATTATTAAAAAGCAATGTAATAAAACCCTTCCAATCACCTTACAATACACCAATTTGGATTGTTCCTAAAAATCAAGACTCACAAGGAAAAAAGAAATGGCGAATAGTACTTGATTTTAGAAAATCAAATAAAAAGACTTGGTGATTCATATCCCCTACCAAATATTCACGACATTTCAGACCAGTTAGGATCTGCTCGCTATATCTCTGTTTTTGATTTTGCAACTGGTTTCCATCATATAAAAATGGATCCCAAAGATGCACATAAAATCGCATTTTCAACCCCTTATGGACATTATGAGTGTGACAGAATGCCCTTTGGTTTAAAAAATGCACGAGCGACCTTTCAACGACTAATGGATTTAGTTTTAACGGGACTTCAGGGAACAGAACTTTTTGTTCATCTAGATGACATTGTGATTTATGCAAATTCATTAGAAGAACATGAATCGAAATTTAATGAACTAATGAGCCGATTACGAAATGCAAATCTTCATTTACAACCCGACAAGTGCGAATTTCTACGACACGAAGTAGGATATTTAGGACATATAATAGATAAAGATGGAGTTCGACCTGATCCGAAAAAAATCATGGCAGTGAAAGATTTTCCAACTCCTAAAAACCAAAAGCATATTAAACAATTCTTAGGTTTAGCAGGATATTACCGTAGATTCATAGAAAATTTTGCTAAGATAGCAGCCCCAATAAATCAACTGCTTAAAAAAGACATATCATTTAATTGGACGGAAAAGCAGCAACAAGCATTTGATATTTTAAAGGATAAATTATGTCAAGAACCACTTTTAATTCGACCTGATTTTTCAAAACCTTTCATTGTAACTACAGATGCATCGGGTTATGCCATAGGCGGAATACTTTCGCAAGGTAAAATAGGCCAAGACCAACCAATTGCGTATGTCTGAAGATCACTAACCGATACTGAACGTAAATACGACACTTATGGAAAAGAAGCTTTAGCGATAGTCTACTCGGTAATATATTTCCGCCCTTATTTGTACGGACGTAAATTCACACTCGTTACAGACCATAAGCCTCTTGTTTAATTTAAAAATTCTAAAGATCCTTGTTCTTGAGTTTCAAGATGGCGATTGAAGCTCGCTGAATATGACTATGATGTCGTCTATAAAGCAGGAAAATCAAATGTTAATGCAGATGCGCTTTCAAGGAACCCTGTTCTAGAAAACAATAAAAAAGCGTAGGAATTAATTTAGTTTTGGACAATAACTCAACATTTGAGGAAGAAAACCCTATCATATTCAATGGAATTCTTGAACTTCGATAATCATAAAAATTTAGATTCCATAGAAAATATCAAATTAAATAGTGAATTTTTGAACGAAAAAATTCCTGAAATTTTTAATAATTTAATAAGTGAAGAATCACTAAATGAAATATAAAATTAATTTTTTGATAGTCCAATACAGAAACTTCTGTACCTTCCAGTTTTACTTTTAATTCTAAAAATTATAAAGAAAAACGAACTTCTCTGTTAATCTTGGAACACTATGGTTACAAGAGGACAGAAGCAAAAATATGAAAAGCAAGCACAAATTAATGAAAAAATTGAAAATCAAGCTAAGTCAAATAATGATGGTGAGGAAGAATACTTACCTCCCTCTACTGCTTCTGAAAAAGCACGAGGTAGGCCCAAGAAAGCTGTGCTCACAAAACCAAGTAACCCGCAAGCCTTGAAAAAGAGAGGCAGACCAAGAAAAGAGGCAACCACTGGTGAGTCTCTGAATTTAAAACAGAAGAAGACTAATTTTCAGCCTAAGAAAAAACGAATGTTCAACGAAATATTTTATTTTTGGACCAAGGAGATAAATTTTCAATTAAAAATTATAAATCATTTATCAAAAAAATTAATTTGTAACAAAATAGTTTAACTTTCAATTACGTGATTAAATTTTCATTCCAGAAGGGATGAATTCTGAACGAAAAATGTAGTATTTGATACAAACTGTTACATTTTCAAGCAAAAAGAAGTTTTGAAACTATTCAAAAATAATTGAAACTTATAAGATATATTAGGAATTTTTTAAAGTTTGAAGAAATTAAAAAAAAAAAATTTTATGTTTCTATAAAAAATTAAAATAATTTTTATTTTGAAAAATTGATTTTAAGGGAATATTTTTGAAAAGATTTCAAAACATTTCAAAGGATTTCTAAAATTGTCAAAGAAGAGTTTGAAATATTTTAAGACAATTTTTTTAATTTTGCAAAATTAAAAAAAAATTCACGAAAACTTTGAATAATTTTAAAATATTAGAAGGTTTAAGAATTTTAAAAGGATTAAAAAAAAATTTCTTATGATTTGTGGGAAATTTTTTTATGACATTTCGTTTTGAAAAATGAACTTTAAGAGAAAATTGAAAAAGATTTCGAAGCATTTCAAAATTCAAGAAATATTTAGAAGATTTGAAGCGATTGGAAAAGTGAATAAACAAATTTTCTTTAAATTCCTAGGAATTAAATTTCGAATGAATTTTCAAAATTTTAAGAAAAATTCGAGTCAGCTAAAAGTATTTTTAGGATTTTAAGAGGTTTTGAATAGATTGAAAGTATTTTGAAACTTGGAAGTATTTCCGAAAAGTTATCAAATATTTTTCTATTTCTTCCAAACGTTCTAATATTTTTCCTAATATTGCATTTTATCCTAATATTTTTCATTTTTTCGTTTTCCTAATATTTTGTAAAATCCTGTAATATAAATTTTTTCCTTGAATCTTGTAAATTCTTTTTCAAGACATCTAAAATATTCAAAAATCTTTTCTTAAAAATCTTAAAAATCAACAAAATCATTGGTATAAACAATTTTTGTGGCAAAATATTTGAATTTGATGTTTTTTTTGAAATTGTGATTTACCTTAATCGCCTGAATTGCTATATGTACTTTTAAAAATAATATATCTTCAAATGCACTTACTAAAATAAAAAATTATGATATTTATAAATAAATGCTAAATTTTTGTCATATTTGCCAAAAATAAAGTAAATGTAAAATTCTTGCATTTCCGCGTAGCAAAAACTTGTTTTTTTCTTGCTAAAAATTTATTTTCAATAATTGTTTAAATTAACTATTATTAATAATAATGTTTGTAAAAAAATATTTAGGTCTGAGGGTTTTCGGATTTGATGTAGGTAACTTTAATCTACTGGATTGATACAGATATTTCTAAAAATAATATACGCTTAAATGCATGTATTATAATATAACAATTATTATTATTATAAACAAATGAAATAAATAAATTTTAAATTACAGCATTTCCGCAAAAAAATTGCACTAAAACTGATTGAAAATCATTTTCGTTATAAACAATTTTTGTGTGAAAATATTTAAACTTATAATTTTCCTTTGTTTTATCAAACTTGTTTATAAAAATTCATAATTATAATTTGTATGTAAAGTTGGCGATCAACTCATATTTTGAACGCACAATTAGGCAGGTTCACTACAAAAAACAATTTTTTTCAGACAAAAATGCAAAAATTTTGCATTTACTTATTTAATTCGTTTCTAAAAATCATGATTATAATATTTTAATGAATAAAATTAGACTTATATTATTATTCGGAATTTTTTGGCTTCAGATTGAAAAAGAATATTTTAAATTGGTTTTGAAATCAAGAATTGAAAATGTATAATTTTTGAATTAACAATTGTTTTTAGTTCAAAATTTAAATAATTAAAAAAATTTTAGTACAAAATAAAAATTTCAAATAACTATTAATTTTTTTAGTTTTCTTCGTTATTTTCTGTTTAGATTATATAATTATAATTTTCCTACGATTTTTGAGAAAATTCAAAAATATTTTTCAAAATTTCAGATATGTCAAATCAAAATTTCAAGAAACAAGTGAATCTTCAACCAAATAGTTGAATTCTACAAAACAGTTAAATTTTCAGTTTAAAATATTAATTCTTCACAAAAAGAAAAGAATTTTCAACCAAATAGTTGGATTTTTAACTTAAACAAGATAAATTTTCCACCAAAAATGGAATATTTAAATTTCCACTTAAAAAAAAATTAATTTTGAGCAAAAAAAAAAAAAGAAATTTTTAACAAAATAGTTATTTTTTGTACAAAAGAAATCAATTTTTAACTGAAATGATAAATTTTCAAGTAAAAAAATTTAATTTTAACAAGGCAGTAAAACTTTCGACCAAATAGTTTAATTTTCTACTACATTGTTGACTTTTTTAGACAAAAATTCAAATTTTCTACAAAACAGTTAAATTTTCAGTTTAAAATATTAATTCTTCACAAAAAGAAAAGAATTTTCAACCAAATAGTTGAATTTTTAACTTAAACAAGATAAATTTTCAACCAAAAATGGAATAGTTGAATTTTCAAGTAAAAAAATTAAATTTTAACAAAGCAGTTAAACTTTAGACCACATAGTTTAATTTTCTACTAAATTGTTTAATTTTCAAGACGAAAATATGAATTTTGTACAAAGCAGTTGAATTTTCTGCCAAATTGTTGAATTTTCAATCGACCAGTTACATTATATTAATTATTTACAAAAAAAAACTAATTTTCAACCAAATAGTTGAATAAATAGATGATTTTTCAACCAAAAATGTAATAGTTAAATTTTCATTTGAAAAAAATAATTTTCAGTCGAAGAAAAAGGAATTTTCAACAAAATAGTATAATTTTCAAGTAAAAAAGACAAATTTTCACCAGATATTTGAATTTTTAACTAGAAAAGATACATTTTCAACCAAAAAAAGGAATAGTTAAGTTTTCACTTGAAAAAATTAATTTTCGATCAAAGAAAAAAGAATTTTGAACAAAATAGTTAAATTTTCTACAAAGGATGTACAGTTTTAACTAAAATGATAAATCTTCAAATAAAAAAAGAAATGAATTTTTACAAAATAGTGTAAACTTTCTACTAAATTAGTTTCACAATACAAAAAAGATTCTTCAACAAAATACATGAATTTTCTACCGAATAGTTGAATTTTTAACTAAAAGAGACAAATTTTCATTAGATAGTTGAATTTTTAACTAAAAAAGATAAATTTTCAACAAAAAATGGAATAGTTAAATTTTCACTTGAAAAAATTAATGTTCAGTCAAAGAAAATGGAAATTTTAGCAAAATAGTTCAATTTTTTTACAAAGGCAATGCATTTCTAACCAAAATAAAAAATCTTCAACAAAAAAATGAGTTTTCAACAAAATAATTCAACTTTTGACCAAAAAGTTGAATTTTCTACTAAATTGTTGAATATTTTAGACAAAAATTCAAATTTTCAACCAAAACATAAATTTTCAACGAAATAGTTATATTTTCTACAAAGAAAATGCATTTTCAACTAAAAAAATAAATCTTCAACTAAAAAAAAATAAATTAATTTTTAAGAAAGTAATTCAACTCTTGACCAAATAGTTGAATTTTCAACCAAGCAGTTAAATTTTTAGTTAAAAATATTAATATATTCACAAAAAAAATAATTTTCAACAAAATACAGGAATTTTCAACTAAAAAAGATAAATTTTCAACCACAAGTATAATAGTTAATTTTTCACGTGAAAAAGTTAATTTTCAGTCAAAGAAAAAGGAATTTTCTACCAAATAGTTGAATTTTCAACCAAACATTTAAATATTCAGTTAAAAATATTAATTATTCACACAAGAACGAATTTTCAACAAAATGCATGCATTTTTAACCAAATAGTTTTATTTTCAACTAAAAAAAAAGATAAATTTTCAACCAATAGTGTAATAGTTAAATTTTGACTTTAAAAAATTAATTTTCAGTCAAAGAAAAAAGAATTTTCTACCAAATAGTTGAATTTTCAACCAAACATTTAAATATTCAGTTAAAAATATTAATTATTCACACAAAAACGAATTTTCAAAAAAATACATGAATTTTCAACAAAATGCATGACTTTTTAACCAAATAGTTTTATTTTCAACTAAAAAAAGATAAATTTTCAACCAATAGTGTAATAGTTAAATTTTGACTTTAAAAAATTAATTTTCAGTCAAAGAAAATGTAACTATTCCATTTTTAATTAAAAATATATCTTTTTTAATTGAAAATTCAACTATTTGGTTGAAAATTAATGTATTTTGTTGAAAATTTGTCGCTTTTGTTGGAAAATGATTCTTCTTGTTTAAAAATTAATTTCTTTGGTTGAAAATTTAACTACTTTGTTGAAAATTTGTTTTCTTTTGGTTAAAAATTAATTTTCAGAACTGAAAATAAGACTATTCTATTTTTGTTCAAACTCTTTTTGTTGAAAATTCATCTATTTGATTGGAAACTCGTGTCTATTTTTAAAAATTTTTCTTTTTTTTTGTAAAATTAATAGTCTTGGTTGAACAATCCCTTTTTTGGTTGGTTGAAAATTTTATCTTTTTCAGGTAAAATTTCAAATATTTGGTTGAAAATTCGTCTTTTTGGTAGCAAGTTTATTTTCTTGGTTGGAAATTAATTTTTTTTTAATTTAACTATTTTGATGAAAATTCGTTCGTTTTTAGTTGAAAATTAATTTATTCGACTGAACATTGAACTGTTTATATTTTGGGTTTAAGAATTTTAAAACAAAAATTGAAATAGTTAAAATTAATTAATTAAAGTTAATTAAAGAAAGTAAGTACACATAATTAAAATCTATTTTTTTGTCAATTTATGTATTTTATAAAAAAATTCCTCTTTTTGGTCGAAAATTCAACTTTTGGTTGAAAATATTTTTTTTTCTCGCTGACAATTCATTATTTCAGTTAGAAATGAATTTCTTAGTTTTGAACGTTAACTATATTCTTGCAAAATCATTTTTATCATAACCGTTAATAACTTTTGAGTATGCCATGAAAAAAAATATTTCTGCCTTTTTTGAGGAATTTCGAAAGGCATTTTTCAAAAAGAGAGGTTATGTCAATCAAAAATATTACACATGAAATAAAACGAATAAAAGAACAGAATATAAAACATACGGATTAAATTTTATAACAAAAATGATTAAAACATGACAAGATCAGAATGACATTCTAATTTGAGCACAATCAAAAAATATAAACGGAATTGACAGTCTTTAATTTTCTTACCTTTTCCTCAATGGGCACCAATATTTTCTGCATGCTTTTCGTCTTGAGTTTCATTTTCCTTCCTGGCGTAATTTTATCATGTAAACTGTAACAGAACTTTTTTTCTATAACCGTTCCAAACGACCGTTCGTAAACAAACTGAACACAATGGATGTCTGAAGATGAATTTTCAGATATGTAGATAAATTCTAGATAAATAATAATCTTGAACATCTAGAACAGATGACAGATAGGGGAGTTTACCAGCCGCTAGGTAGCGCTGGTTGCTCTAGTCGAAGTGCCGCGAAAATTCAAATTGTATAAAAGAAAAATTCCTTTTTTAAATTAATAATTTAAAAAATTATTTTTACAGTAAAAATAAGTAGTTAAATTTTCAACCAGAGAAATGAATTTTTAAACAAGAAGATTAATTTTCCAACAAAATACATTAACTTTCAACCAAATATTTGAATTTTCAATAAAAAAGATAGATTTTTAATAAAAAATGGAATAGTTACATTTGTAGTGCTAATTTAATGAATTTTCGATGAAAAAAAAGATTTTTCAACAAAATAGTTAAATTTCAAACCTAAGGAATGAACTTTCAACTCAAATGATGAATCGTGAGCCCAAAAAAATAATTTTTCACCAAATAGTTGAATTTTCAGTCAAATGAAATACTATTCAACAAAAAGTATACATTTTTCAACGAAATACATACATTTTAAAATGATTAAAAAATATATTTTGAACAAAAAATGGGAATAATTAAACATTCAGTTAAAACACGAATTTTCAACCAAAAAAACGAATTTTCAACCCAAAAAAAAAAATGAATTTTCATCCAAAAAGACCAATTTTCAACAAAATGCATGAAATTCCCATATAATATTTGAATCTTCAATGAAAAGGACGAATTTTTAATAAAAAAATTATTTTCAACTACAATGATGAATCGTTAGCCAACAAAATAAATTTTCAACTAAAAAGTTGAATTTTCTACCAGTTAGATGAATTTTTAACTAAGAGGATTAATTGTATACGAAAAAAGATGACTTTTTCCAGAGGATACATGAATTTCCATTTTTGTTTAAAAACCTTTTTGGTTACATGGACCCCAAGGCGGCCAAAGCAAGGGCCTGCATACTGACGAAGGGAGTCAACGCTGTCCCGCTGCTTGAGCTATGTTCGATAGACCTCATGGTGATAGCCACGGATCTCAAAGGAATAGGAAGGCTAGGTCTGGGATCGGCTCACTTTCCGTATGACAGCGATACTAACCCACCAGCGGAGGTATGTACACTGGTGGAATATTGCAAGGTAAGGGGTATTCCTCTACTGTTGGGATGCGATGCTTCTTCCCACCAAACTTTGTGCGGCAGCACTGACGTCAACTAAAGAGGTAATGACCTACTGGAATACCTGATCACCACTGATTTAGATATTTTCAGCACGGGGAACACCCCGACGTTCCGTAACTCGGTCGGGGAGGAATTCATTGACATCACTCTCTGTACCAGTAGTTTTAGAGATAACATCAAGAGGTGGAGAGTCTCAGACGAACTCACCCTCTCAGATGAACTCACCCTCTCAGATCACTCACAGATAGAGTTCGTAATGGAATCCATTGTACCCGCTTACCCCAAATGAGCCAGAAATCCAAGAAGAACGGACTGGGATCAGTTTTCCACGGAGCTAAGATATGTGCTTTCATACATAAAATACTACTGTTTACTGATAATTGGATGGCTATATGAATTGTTTAATCAACTTATCATTGTTTTCAGCAATTTCCTCTTAGGATAGAAGTAGATAGTCGCGCTTTCTTTTCAAGTTATTTTTTGAAATAATTTATCATTCTTCCCAATAATAGTCTTTTCGAATAAAGCTGAAAATTTGAACTTTTTTCTGAAAATTTCAGCTTTTCTTTAAATTTTTAGGTAGAAGCAAATTAAAAATATTTATATAAATTTACACAAAAAATTTCTCAATAACTACTCAGAGAAAAATGTACGGAAAATTATTTGATTAATTTAATGTATCTAAATTAAATAAATTCACGGAAAATTGAGATAAATTTAAAGAATATCTTGAATATCTATTTTATCTCAGAAAAATATAATCATATAGAACAAAAAGTGACTGCCCAAAAACAAATTCTCTTTATCGCTTCTTTATCATTTCTTACTAACTGAAAAGCCAGAGCAACGTTAAAAATTTCAGAAGAAACTGCAACTTTCTAGCAATTATCTGATTCAAGATAGTTCTGAACAATGATAAATTGTTCAAACAATTATGTTTGTTAACTAGAATGGATCCTCCTCAAGTGAAAAATTCACCAAAAGTGAATTATAAAAAAAATGAAACTGTATAGCATAACTATAGTAGAAGATAGTTATAAACAATCAAATTTGTTCAAAAAAGTATTTTGTTTTCATTTCAATAGTTCTTAACTTGCCTTAGGTGAAAACAGCAAAAAGCCTAATATTTTAGAACAAACCGCAACATTATAATATTGTTTACAGATAGTATTATTTATTAAAAAAATAAGTTTTCAAACAATTAGATTTATTGAATTGCATTGATCTTCACTTTTCTCAAGAAAAAATGGACAAAAAGTTGAATATTTCACAAAAATTGGCAACTTTAAAGCTTTATCCAAAGAGAATACTATTAAAAATAATAAATTGTCTAAACAATTATGTTTCTAAACTCGAATTAATTATCACCTTACTATAATTACAAAGGGGAAAGTAAGTACAAAAGTTTGGAAAGAACTGCATCTGTCTGGCATTATTCTGATAGGATATCATTATAAATCACAATTAAATGTTTAAACAATTATTTCTGTTAGACTGAATCGACGTTCACCATGTTCTAACTGAAAAGTTGAAAAAAGGTTCAAAATTGGGAAAAACCGCGACTTTCTAACTCCATTCTAGAAAAAATTGCTAAAGCCAATAATAAATTGTTTGAAAAAGTTATGTAGCAATTTCATTATTAGTGAAAAGAAGTCTTTTATGTATGAAAAAAAATTTGTATAAAAAAAAACAGCAAAAAATTGTAATTAGCGCTAGAAACTCCCAAAACTCAACTTTTCACTCATGGGGTTTTTATGACCCTATGAAACAGACTTGTGGGGTTGATATTTAAAAAGTAGTTATTCATTTGTGTTCTATGAGTAATTGCGGAGAGAAATGTTGAGTTTAAACTCGATACACTGAAGTTCAATAATAATAATTAATTATAATAATTAGTATTATTATTAATTAATAATTAATTATAATAATTAGTATTATTATTAATTAATAATTAATAATAATTAATTAAATTAAATTATAAATATTTATAACGAAGAAAAATAAATTATTTTCTAACTTTAAAAAAACATATATACAGTTTTATAATTTAGTTCAATTAAGCGTTAATTTAAATTTTCAATAATCATTAAAAATGTCAACAAAAATAAAATTCAGTTGAAATTTACTATTTTCACAGTTTGCAATATTTACATATATCAATTCTAAAAATTTAATGTACACTTTGTAGAATTGTTATTGGTATTCTGTGAAAAGTGTATTCGTATTTAATTATAAAAATAATGTTTTCTTCACTTTTCATTAGTACTTATTATTTTATTGGATATTTAATATGCTACAAAATATCATTCCGATATAAATATACGCGAAAAACTTATTTTAACAATTAAAATAAATTAAATTTGTATTCAAAGAACATTTAGAATTCTCTAACAATTATGGATTATATTCAAAATTTTTACTGGAAACGGGTGAAAAATTTAATCATTTTTTATTTTAAATCTTTAAAAATGAATTAATCAAACAAGATCTTAATTGTATAATTTTATATTGTTCACATTAAATATTGAAGAGTCTTCAATTGCAAATATTCAAAATTAAAGAATTTTTAATTTTAAATCTTCAAAATTAAAATATTCCAAAAAGAATTCAAACTTGTATCACTTTTAATTGTAAATCTTTAAAATTGAAGACTTGAAGAGTTTTTAAATTTGAAAATTTACAATATAAAAATATGCAAGTTTTCAGTTTTACAATTAAAAATTTTATAATTTGATGATTGATTGACGATTTAACATTGAATAATTAAAAAAAAAAGTTTTCAAAATTGAAGTTTTCCATTGTTTTCCGAATTATGTTCCGAACAATTTTCAATTGTTAATCTTAAAAATTAAACTTTTCCAAAAAAAAATCCAAAATTACGTAGGTTTAGAACATAAATCTTTAAAATTGAAGAGATTTTATTTTGCAAATTAAAACTTATGTAAGTTTTATGGTTTGAAATTTATAATTTTGTAATTTTGGTGATTAACATGTATAATTTATTCAATTTGAAATATTCATAATTGAAAATTTATTGCATGAAAAATTCTTATAAAATCAAATACACATCGTGGTAAAATAATTTTTTCAAAACATCAATTTTTGAAAAGATTTATTAAAAATATTATTTAATTATTATTTAATGAATCTTCAATTTTAATTTTAAAGAATAATGAATGAAAAAATTCAAATTGTTTAAATATCTTGAATTTGCAAGATTTAGAATTGAAAATGTATTGCATGAAAAATTCTTAAAAAATAAAATACACATCGTGGTAAAAGAATTTTTTTAAAGATATTATTCCTGATACAATAATTGTTCAAAAAATTTATTAAAAATATTATTTTCAATTTAGTTACAATTTTAACGCAGTAATAATTTTTTTTCAACTTTTCCACATTGATATTTCTTGCAATTATTATTATGTAATGACGAAAAAAAAAAATGGTTACCCCTATTTTTAGCAAAAAAAATGTCTTTCTGTTGTGATATCGCAATCTTCAATTTTAATCTTCTCGAAACGGAATCATTTTTATTAATCAAATATTTTTTATGCCACCCTTGAGTTAACAATTTTGTAATTTTTATGATTTTTATTTAAAATTTCTTCAATTTGAAAGGTTTAGAATTGAAAACTTTGGACTCTTGATAAAAATTAAGAATCTGTTTTTGAAAAAATCCTTTTAACACAACATGTACTTGATTTTTAAAGAATTTTTTATGCAAAAAGCCCATTTTCGGAAAAAATTTTGGTTATCTAGTTCTGTACTGCAACCCTTCAAATACGCTTCCAAAATTCCTTATAAATAAATAATAAATAATAAATAATAAGTAATAAGTAATGAGTAATGAGTAATGAGTAATAAGTAATAAATAATAAATAATCTGCAAAAAATGGATTGCGATTGTTGTTGGCTAACTGAGGGTCATTTCCGATGTAATTTTCTGCGTAGAATCCGAATTCGAGGTCAGAATTTTTCCAGCACGTCAGGTTTTTGAATATATATATATATATTATAATAATATATATTAAAAATAAAATAATTATATTAATTTAATAATAAAACCAAGTGAAATATTATCGCAATATTATGCATAGCTTTACTTTATTTATTTTTTAAAAAGTAATAAAGTGCAGTATATAACTTTGTAGTAAAAGATGAAGCACGCAGAAAGGTAATTCATAAAATAATTTTTTTATATTTGCTAAAAAATTAAAATTTTCAGCAAAAAAAATAGATTAAAAAAAAATATTGATAAGTCACTATATATTAGGTTTTTTTGCCGAAAACACGACTTCTCAATTTTTTGTATATTTTAATTGCTATGTCATATCAAGTTCTGCACAAAATTCTACATTAGGATGTCATACACTAGAATTTTTTTGTTTTAGAAACAAATTTAATTTGTGGATTAACATTAGGGTGGGTTGAAAAAATAAAATTTTTGAAATCTGATATGGGACTATGTGAAAAAGTGGCGTATGAGGACCCTGAAAAAGTATAATTAATTTGGACTTGATCGGAAATCGCTTTGGTTTTGCGCATTAACAAAATATGTTTGAAAAAATTCTTAGCTTCGTAATTTTTATATTTAATATTTGCAAGCCCATTAGAGATTATTAATTTTTAGTAGACTCCTGTTTTCAAAAAATAATTTTAAAACCTACAGAAATGTAGAGAGAATTTTCTCAGATATCTAGAACCTTTTTACTGGTAATAATACGCTAGAAAATTTTTTATTAGTCTCGAAAATCATAAGTGTAAATGCATTGCATTTTATTTTAAATGAGTTTTCGATTTTTTTAAGTTATTGTTAGTCGACTGACATTAAATATTGTTTTCAACATCTGAGGGTGTTTTAGCGATAAAAATGTTATAGAAAAAAATGATGAGTTCATGGAATCAAAAACAAAAGCAGCATGTTTTCCAAGAATAATTAAAAAAATCAAAAACTTAGTTTTTTAAAATACACTATACTTGTACTTATGATTTCCTAGACTAATACAAAAATTTCAGCATATTTTCACCAGTAGAAACGTTTTAGATAGCTTAAAAAATTCTCTTTCCATTTCTGAAGATTTTAAAATTATTTGTTGAAAACAGTGGTCTACTAAACATTAATAATCTCTGATGGAGTTGCAAATTATTTTCGGTAAAAATTTGGGGAGTCATTTAAGACCTCCAGAAATGCAAAAAATTGACATCAACGGAAATATCAAAAATACGAAAATAATAATTTTTTCAAAAATATTTTGTTAACACGCAAAACCAAGCCGTTTATCGATAGCATCTAAATTAATTATACTTTGTCTGGTCCCTAATATGCTACTTTTCCACATATATGTAATTTCATTTCCGATTTCCAAAACGTTGTTTTTTCGCCCCTCCCTAATTAGCATCCCTTAAGTTGCGATTTACTGATAAGATTCAGATTGAAAGGTCAAATCTGGTCAAATTCATCCATACGCAATGATTTTTGTTTCGATATATGCACTAATTTTTGGTATCAAACGCTAACATAACCTAAAATGGTTAAAAGTTTTTAGTTTCTTTAATCTAATTTTTTAAAATTAAAAATACCAGTTTCCGAAGAAACACACTATCATAATCATAAATTATAAAAAGATTAAGAAAGCTTGTTCATATTATAATGATTTTTGTTTGAAAATATCAATCTTCGGTGTAAAACGCTAATGCAACCTAAAATTGTTAAAAAATTATGATACTTTCAAATCTAATGTTTGTTGTATGAAATAACCAATTTCCTGTGAGAAACGTTAATATAACCTGAAACAGCTCAAAAAAATATTGGTCTTGTCGAAATATAATGATCTTTGTCTTAAAATACCAATTTTTGGTGTAAAACGCTAACAGGACTTTTTTTATGGGAAATGCGTGTTAATCCTTACGAGACTTGCGGAACTTTTAAATATAATTAAAAAAAAGAGTGATATGCATTTCTTGTAATCTTTTGAAATTCTATGTAATCCCAATGATGTTTGTTTCGATATATGTACTAATTTTTTATATGAAACGCTAACATAACCTAAAATGGTTAAAAGTTTTCAGTTTCTTTAATCTAATTTTTTTAAATTAAAAATACCAGTTTCCGAAGAAACACACTATCATTAAAAAATGGTTTGTTTTTCATTATTTAAGGAGAGGGTTGAGCATGGCTAGGTAGTCGTACTTTAGAAACAGAATTTCAAATATATCATAAGGGAATATGAATTACGGTTTCTGTGAAAATTTCAGAACCTATCATAACGTGCAAAAAAAGTGGCTTCCATCTAGTTTTCGTGATGAATAAATTGGACACATATCCTTGAAAAGTGGACAATTTTCTATTTGTAAGTGCGTTTTAAGTCAGTTCACATAAAAATTCCTTAATTGAGTAGGAAGTGAGATTTTACTTCAAATAATATAAATGAGTGATATATGGAACATAACGTAATTTTAGGTTATGTGTTCTATAATAATGACGATAATAATTCATCATTGTGATATAAATTGGGTACAATGACTTATTTTAAGTTATTCCTCAAATGTGTTATTATATTAAAGTAAAAGAAAATAGAAGCATTCAGTTAGAAAACCATTTTTTAAAGATATAATATAATATTGATGATGTAGAAAAGAAGGAAAAAACGCTTCTTCCAACTTTATGAGGCCCAAATAGACGAATCCAAAGTTGTTGTCCGGCGCTACCTAAATTTCTTGTTGATTATATTGCTTTAAACTCAACAAAATATTAATATAATAATACTTTTTTTTGTAAAATTCAAATGGATCATGTAGTTAAACCTGTACTATGACGAATAAGACCCCGTTATTTTAGTACTACATTTGGCCACCAGGTGGCGTATCGTTGTATTTCAGATCCCAATTTATCTGCCAATGAATTCTCAACGGATTCTTCTGTTTCAATTGAAACTTCCGTTTACTAAACTATGCAAATTCTTCAGAATTCGGATAGTTAAACGTAATCTTTATGTTATATATTTTTCTTTTCAGTGTGATGCCATTATTGTAACGACTTTGCACTCCTTGTTTTAGTGGATATCTCGTTGTGCATGTTTGTATTGATTATGGGCAATTAAATGAATGATAATGTATCGTGTACAGCTTCTACTATAACGACTTTGCACTTTATCTCACGATAAAGACGTCGTTGTGCATGGTTGCATTAGCGATTGAAATTTTAATGGTAGATTTCACTTTAATTTTTTTCCAATGAAGCGCCAGAAAATTATTCGTAATATCTTTAAAATTCATCTCACCATAAAGACCTAACTGTGCGACGGAAGTTTTGTTTCCTGATTTTCTATTGGAGTAAAATCAAATTTGTTTGTTTTTATATGAGTGAGATTTTTCTAAATTAATTCAAATCATTTGGAATTACGCAACCATCTCTCCCTCGACTGAATCTACTTCGAGTTATAATTGAATTCAATTCCAATTGGCTAGGGCAATTTTCAATGTCCTATCAGTATTTGAATAAATTTATACACGGCAAACGAATTGTTCTTGGATCAAGTAAATTTTACTTGGTTCAAGTCAATAGCAGGCACGAATGGAGACGGTAGAATATGGGTATGGTCCAAATAAATAGATACTTGATACTGAATGCTTAAAACAAGTGTACACTTTCTTGATCTGAGAAAATGTATTCTCTGATGGAATAGCACATTTTATTATTTTGAAATTTTATTGTGTTACTTCATATAGAGGTGTATTCAAATGCAGAATATAGTTTGCTTCCAACAAATTATTTATAAGACACGTCAAGAATAAATTTTCTTAATTTAGGAATATGTAGTATTAGAACAATAGAATAGTACCTCAACTTAATGAATTTTGTACTTAAGAAGAGTCTCTTAGACAAGAAACCTGAATTCTAAGCTACAGTTTATGAAAATTTAAAAGACGATTTCTCAATGAAGAAAGAAGTTATTTGTGAAATGATTGTTATATTATCTTCATGTTTTATAATAATTGAATACATAATTCGCACATACGGCTACTCACACATATAATCGCATGCTTAAGCGCTTTGAAAAATCTCAGCCAAGCATTTTGAGTCAGCGTCGTACCCAATCGTAAGGTGAGCCTCAACTATCTTCAAACTAAAAGTTATTGAACTCAATGTTTCTTTAAAGAAATCATCTTTCTGATGATTAATGAGTATAAATTCTTGAAAATAAACCAAGAATCTTACGATAAAATTTGGACAAATACCACAAAATGCTCCTATTGTAATTAAAATACCTCTTTTTCCGTACAGGATTCCTGGAGTCGATCATCTGGAAGTTACTCACATCCCTTCATCAACCTGGAGAGACGTGATTGCATTGCCTAGGGGTCCGGACAGGGTTATCCGGCTCTGCATATAATTTAGAAAACAATTGGTTTCGTATGTCGCTTCTTTTTCGAGAAAAACTGGATATTTTGATTTTCTGACATTAAAAATAGATTTTCTCAAAAACTGCTACGACCAAAGATTTGAAATTTTGTCGAGAAATAGTTAATATCCAGCAGTTAGTATTTTTTGACAGCCTGACAAATTGAACCTGTTATTTGAATTCCTGAAACCTTTTACCCTTAAGAAATTACTTGTCCATATGAATAAATTTATGATCACGAACGAAAAATCAGTTATTTAATTTTACATATGATTAGTACTCTTTCTACGTATTTAGTAGATAATAGTTACAGGAAGTTTGCAAGTAGTAGGTAATGCTTTATAGCGTAGGCTCGAAGTCTTTTCAAAATGCGATAACTAATATATGAGTTCATCATTTTTGAGGAAAATTGTACCTGGAAAAGTGTAGACATAGCTGGAAAAAACCTGAAATTGTCAGGCAACCCGAATCGAAATTTCAGCCCTCTTTTAGACCTCTAAATTGTAGGACTTCATGGGACTTAGGAGGACTTGAAGAGGTCCTGATTTTGTATTAGATTAGACCCTCCTTTAGTCCTCCGAAGAGGCACAAAAGTCAATTTTCATACTTTCAGGGCTAAAAGAGGGCCTAATTTAATACAAATTTAGCCCACATGACCGTTTACCCCAGGACAAACACATGTACACAACAAGTATTGAGGTACATTTTATAATCTGATTATATTTTCATTGAAAACAATATCATTTCTTTACCACGATTTTGAGAATAAACTTTATTACTCAGTGATTAGATAGATCACTTTCAAAATTCTTTTTATCAGTTTACTAATTTTTGCAATTGGTTTTAATGGTTGTCAATCAAAAATTGTTGTGAAAAAGCAATGCAGTTTCTCATGGAAATATAATCAGACTATATAATCAACCCTATACTTTTAGTGTCGCAAATGAAATTTGAATGAATAAATAATTATCATAAAATTGACGTTGTGAAGAAAATTTCAAAATTCTATAAAAAAATGAATCGAATATTGTTTAAAGCACACTTATTTATGTGCTTTTTGAACGGTGGCTTGTGAAAGGTGCCATTATTTATGAGATGAAAAATAAATTAAACCAGTTAAAAATAGGAATAATTCATCACCTGGCAAAAGCTAGGCAGGTTAGGTCATCCCAGTGGAACTACAAATTGTCAAACCACGGGGTTCCAAGTATATGATTCTCCGTATTTACTCTAATTTTTTTTATATTTCTTTTGTTATTTTATATCCAACTCGGGTGGAAGGGTGGATCAACCACCCCCACACAATAATCAAGACAGCTGTCATATTATACGAGGTTGGCTGCATTGGATGTCTGCTGTCACCGGGGACTACGAAGAGGAGATTTTCCTGGTGCGTGCGTAGTGGATGTGATTCCGGCACGTTCAATAGCGCTCGGAAAAACGAGCAAGCGGCCATGGATAATCTGCGTGCTGACCCAAGTCAGCCCCACACCTGGACCATCGACTAGCGGCAGGCGACGAAGGCTAGCGTGGCAGATAGCGCATACTGACTGTGCGCCACCACGCTGCGGGAAACCAAACTTAGCAGTTGTCCTTCTCTTTCGACGGTCCTCTCACTCAGCAGATTTACGCTCTAGACACGAGTGGCGCTCCGACTCTTATGAGAGGGAGAACGAAGACGCCACTCTAAGAAATGTCATTCGTAATTCCAAGCTCAGAGTGAGTACCTCGTGGCGAAGAGAGAACGGAATTTTAAACTACATATAACAAAATTATCAAGAATAAAGAAGAAAAATGAGAGGACGATCACGCAGAGGACGGACACTGCCAGGTGGGTTTCCGTTCACTTCTCTCGACTAAGAAATTTAACTTGACGCATTTCAACGTCATGTGTCGAATTGGTAGACACACGCGGTTGAAATTTGTTAGTTGCTGACCTCGGACAAGGTCATTCTTCTTTGACTCGCGTTCATGATTATAATAGTTGAAATGCCCTCTAGAGTGAAAAAAAATTTGCAATGCATTTTTCGACCACTCTAGACTGTACCCATACGTTTGGGATTTTGGGTTTAAGATAAAAATTAATAGGATTTAAATGGAATTTTTTGCAATCTTGAAAATATAAAATTTTTTCACAAAATCAAAAATTCAGAATCAAAAATTTTTCCAAAGTTTTCCGTTTCCAAAACACTTCGTGGGTAATTTGTCTGTGTAGATTTGAAGGTCACTCATTTTTTTCACAGAACCAAGTCCAGGACACTCACATCGAGATAAGAGCTTTAACCTCGTAGGAAGCAGAACACCCACCTATGGCGGTGAGTTTGATAATATTTATTGAATCTTTAATTTTTAATTTATCCTTATCTTTATCCTTGTCTTTATCCTTAATTTATCCTGACCTCATCCTCATCCTCATCCTCATCCTCATCCTCATCCTCATCCTCATCCTCATCCTCATCCTCATCCTCATCCTCTTCCTCAGCCTCATCCTCATAATTTTTGCAAAAGGGTTCTTATATATGAAGGAGGACAAGTTTATCTATCATGTTAGGAAATTAATAAGGGGAAGATACATGATTTAAAATGTTAAATAATGATGTCTTTTGTTGAAATAAATGTTTAAAATCACAAAATCGAATTGATTTAAATAATCTTGAGTAAAATTTGTCAAATATTTTTCCTTAAATTTGTTCGTCAAAAAATTTTTCCACATACAAAACTTAGATCAGTGAAAAATACTTTTTTGATTTTTAGGGAAGGGGGAGGGTAGAAGGGCTTAGAGGGGCACTAAGACTGAGTCGGAGATTGAGGACAGAAAGAGGCACCGTCGTTTTTAGTATATGGGAAATGGGTATGTATAGGAAATTATGAGGTATAGAGGGGATGGATTGGGCGGAGAAGGAGAAGTTACAGAAGAAAGTGGGCTGTGATGAGTGGAAGGGATGAGGGTAAGATAAAGGAGGGGGAACCGTACGACTAAATGGTATAGGAGGGGGCATGGGTACATATGAAATTCTAAGTGTGGTGACATCAAGGGTTGAGCGTGGAAGAAGAGAGAAAGTACCATTGTTACATGGTATAGGAGGGAAGGGTACATAATAAATTATAAGTCTTAGATGAGATGAATTGGGCATTGAGGGTGGTGGCTATCCAGGGAAGTGGGGTTGTTCAGTTCATGGATGAGAGTGAAACAAAGGAGGGGATGCCATGCGATAACAGAGTACAGGAGTGAGGGAGAGAGGAGCAGGAGAGGTAATGTGAGGGGCATACGGATATATGGGTGGGAGGGGTTAGTGGGACTGAATGATCGGAGAGGGACTACAGAGGATTGAGTCAGAGGTGGTGGAGTCGGTCGAGAGAGGCAGGACGGATTTTATAAAGTTGATATAGTTAGAGACGTATGGAGGAGGAGCTACACAAAAAATGTGGCAAAAATAATCAAACGTGAAAAATAATCAAATGTGGATAACTCTTAGAAAAAATTGGTGTAGAAGGAACTATTTGGCAGTTAAACTTCCCTTACGATTATTTAAACAGGGTGGCCGCAGGTTAGGAAAAATCGAGTAATCAGGGAAAAGTGAGTAGGGGTAATTACGGGAGAGGAAGTAGTGTCATGAGGAGAAGTTTAGGGTTGGAAAGTGAGGGGAAGTAAAAAAAAGTGAGGGGAGGTGAAGTAGATGAAGTGATTTGTAGGGAAATGGGTGATGGGAAGTGTGGGGAAGGGTAGTAGGGAAGTGATGGAGAGTATTTTGGGAGAGTGAAGGGGGGAGTAGGAAAGGGAGTGGATGCGAGGGGAATTATGGGAGGAAAGGGGAATCAAGCGACAGGAGGGGGAGTTTGTGTATGAGCTTATGATTTAATTAACGTCCTAATTAAATCTTATTCAGAAAAAAGATCTTCTCCTTTCACTCTGCAGGGATTCGAACACCAGGTCAACTGATTTCCGGTCAGGTGCTCTAACCACTGAGATACTAGAGAGATCAGAGGAAAAATTCTTTTTTCTGAATCACGCTTTATTTAGCAAGATTTTACATAGCAATTTTCATTAGAAATCTGTATTATCATCGGAGAAGGTAACGGATCGAGAAGAGAAATTCACACATAAAATGGAAATCTACAATATGAGACATTTTTAATAGATTTAAATAATTTGAAGGCATTTTCAAGATTCTACGGTATTTTTAAAACTTCTAAGGCATTTCAAGAGCTTTAAATTTTAAGTATTTTAGGATATCTTAAAAGATTCCAAGGAATTTTTCATTGATTTTTTATAGGAACCATAAGGTTTTAAGATATTTTAAAGGAATTTACGGGATTTTATAAGGTTTCTACAGATTTCAATCATTGTAAGGGATTTTAAAGATCTCAAGGTATTTCAATCAATTTTTCAGGACTTCAGGAAATATCAGATTTCATAGAATTTCACGGGTTTTAATTATATTTTAGTCGATTTTAAAGAATTTATTCAAGAGAAGTGAGTTATTTCATAGGGTATATTTTTCACTTTTTAAAAGTTTTTATTTAATTCATCCTGAGAATCAATTGATAAACTGATCAAATTATTTCAAATATTTCAAGGTATTGTTTCAAATTCCTTGGTATTTTCTAGAGCTTCAAGAAATTTTGAGGGATTTTGAAGGATTGTAAATAGTTTAGGTTATTTTAAAAGATTACAGAGAAAGTTTTGATCGACTTCAAGAATTTGATTATAATAATTGATTCCAAAGACTTTGAATATTTGTAGGGTATTTTACAAGAATCCAAGACATTTTTAAGAGATTTAAACAATTTCAAGAGATTTTTGCTTTTTTTTTACTAAAATCAATGGAATTTTTTCGATTTATTAAATTATTTTATTTTCCACTTGTTCGAATTCTTTTGAATTAAACTTGAATTTTTGACCAAATTGTTGAATTTCGTAGATAAAAAGACGAATTTTATTTAAATTTTCAACCCAATAATATGAAATTTCAATAAACAAGTTCATTTTTAACTAAACAGTTGAATTTTCATTTAAAAAATTAATTTTCATCCCAAAAAAGGAAAGTTTTAACTAAGCAGTTTAATTCTCAACCAAAGCGATGAATTTTTTACCAAGATTTTAAATCCTCAACCAAGAAATGAAATTTCAAGATAGTAGTCGAACTTTCGGACAAGGAGCTGAATTTTCAACCTAAAAAATATAATTATTGATATTTCAACAAAAAAGATTTTAATTATAATTAAATACGATTGAATTTAACCAAGAAAAAAGACGAATTTTCAACAAAATATTTGAATCAACCAAAACAGATTAATTTATAAACAAAGAATTGCATTTCTAACCAAACAAAAATTACTTTCTATCAAAAAATATGAATTTTCAACAAAATGCATACATTTTACCCAAATCGTTGAATTTCCAAACAAGAAAATCAGTTCTCTACCAGAATATGATGAATTTTAAGCAACTGTGATAGGGTCACGCTCACAGTGTACTTTCTTACTGAAACTGCAAATTTGCACGATAAATTCATAATACTTCAAAACAATGCAAGTTAAATTCAAAAGAATTCGTACCAATGGAAAATATAATAATTTAATAAATCGAAAAAATTCCATTGATTTTAGTTTAAAAAAAAGCAAAAGTCTCTTGAAATTGTTTAAATCTCTTAAAAATGTCTTGGACTGTTGTAAAATACCCTACAAAATTTCAGTCTTTGGAATCAATTATTATTATCAAATTTTTGAAGTCAATAAAAACTTTCTCTGTAATCTTTTAAAATAATCTAAAATATTTAAAATCCTTTAAAATCCCTCAAATTTTCTTGAAGCTCTAGAAAATGCCAAGGAATTTGAAACAATACCTTAAATTATTTCAAATAATTTGATCAGTTTATCAATTGATTCTCAGGATGAATTGAATAAAACTTTTAGGAACTCAAAAATATACAATAAATTAAGTAAATTTAGAAGAATTTAAGTGAATTGAAAAAATTGAAAATCATTCCAAAGAATTTCAAAGAATTCAGGATAGATTAATAAGAATTCTAGCTAAATTCCGAAAACTAATTCTAAATCTTCGAAACCCAACGAAATAACTCACTTGTCTTGAATACAGACTTTTAAATCGACTAAAATATAATGAAGTCCCGTGAAATTCTATGAAATCTGATGATATTTCCTCAAATCCTGAAAGTTGATTGAAATACCTTGAGATTTTCAAAAACCCTTACAATCATTGAAATCTATAGAAACCTTATAAAATCCCGTAAAATGATTGTTGACTGAAAATTGCCAAATTATAAAATATCCAAATTGGAAAATTCCCGAATTATAAAATATCCAAATTATAAAATTCTCGAATTATAAAATTCAGGAACAGTTTATAATATTCACGAATTCATCAATTCCCTGATAATATAATTGTCGACTGAAAATTTCCGGATTATAAAATATTCAAACTAAAAATCCACGAATTATAAAATATGAAAAGTAGAAAATTCCCGAATTATGACATTCCCGAACAGTTTATAATAATAATGAATTTGAAAATTCCCTATTAGTATGATTGTTGACTGAAAATTGCCAAATTATAAAATATCCAAATTGGAAAATTCCCGAATTATAAAATATCCAAATTAGAAAATTCTCGAATTATAAAATTAAGGAACAGTTTATAATATTCACGAATTCGAAAATTCCCTGATAATATAATTGTCGACAGAAAATTTCCGGATTATAAAATATTCAAACTAAAAATCCACGAATTATAAAATATCAAAAGTAGAAAATTCCCGAATCGGAAAATCCCCGAACAGTTTATAATATTACCGAATTTGAAAATTCCCGAATAATAAAATTCTCGACAGAAAATTGCCGAATTATAAAATGTCCAAACTAGAAAATTCCCGAACAGTTTACAATATTACCGAATTTGAAAATTCCCGAATAATAAAATACACAAACTAAAAAATTCCCGAACAGTTTATAATATTAACGAATTTGACAATTCCCTGATAATATAATTGTCGACAGAAAATTCCCGAACTATAAAATTCCCGAGCAGTTTATAATATTAACGAATTTGAAAATTCCCTAATAATAAAATGGTCGACAGAAAATTCCCGAACTATAAAATTCCCGAACAGTTTATAATATTAATGTATTTGACAATTCCCTGATAATATAATTGTCGACAGAAAATTGCCGAATTATAAAATTCAGGAACAGTTTATAATATTCACGAATTCGAAAATTCCCTGATAATATAATTGTCGGCAGAAAATTTCCGGATTATAAAATATTCAAACTAACAATTCACGAATTATAAAATATCCAAAGTAAAAAATTCCTGAATTATGACATTCCCGAACAGTTTATAATATTCACGAATTCAAAATTTACCTGATAATATAATTGTCGACAGAAAATTGCCGAATTATAAAATATTCAAGGTAGAAAATTCACGAATTGCAAAATACCCAAACTAGAAAATTCCAAAATTATAAAATTCCCGAACAGTTTATAATATTAATGAATTTGAAAATTCTCTAATAATATGAGTGTTGACTGAAAATTGCCCAATTATAAAATATCCAAACTGGAAAATTCCCGAATTAAAAAATCCCCAAATAATAAAATTCCCGAACAGTTTATAATATTACAGAATTTGAAAATTCCCTGATAATACATTTGTCGACAGAAAATTTCCGGATTATAAAGTATTCAAACTAAAAATTCACGAATTATAAAATATCCAAAGTAGAAAATTTCCGAATTATGACATTCCCGAACAGTTTATAATATTAAGGAGTTTGAAAATTCCTTAAGAATATGATTGTTGACTGAAAATTGCCAAAATATAAAATATCCAAACTAGAAAATCCCTGAATTAAAAAATCCCCAAATAATAAAATTCCCGAACAGTTTATAATATTAATGAATTTGATAATTCTCTGATAATAAAATTGTCAACAGAAAATTGCCGACTTATAAAATATTCAAAGTAGAAAATTCACGAATTGCAAAATACCCAAACTAGAAAATTCCAGAATTATAAAATTCCCGAACAGTTTATAATATTAATGAATTTGAAAATTCTCTAATAATAAAATTGTCAACAGAAAATTGCCGAATTATAAAATATCCAAACTAAAAAATTCCCGAATTATAAAATTCCCGAACAGTTTATAATATTACAGAATTTGAAAATTCCCTGATAATATAATTGTCGACAGAAAATTCCCGAATTATAAAGTACCCAAACTAGAAAATTGCCGAATTACAAAATATCCAAACTGGGAAATTCCCGAACAGTTTGTAATATTGACGAATGGCAAAATTACCTAATAACAAAATTGTCGACAGAAAATTGCCGAATTATAAAATATCCAAAGTAGAAAATTATGGATATTAGATTTTAAAATCTTGGATTGTAGATTTTATTATCTCAGATTATAAAGTTATATAATCCAAGATATTACCCTGTAATGTCTATTTCTTAATATCTATAGATTGCAGTTCTAATAATCTGGATCGCTGTCCCATAGCTCATAGTCTAAGATTATATCCGGTAACATATTATTTATTACCGGGTATAATTCATTTTTCTCAGTGTCGGGTAACTTTTCACGAAGAAACATAAAAAAAAATTGATACATTTGAATATAAAAAAAACGTTAAGAAAATGCAGTCGGTAGGAGTTATAATTTTTTATAAATCATTTTTTGAATTTTGAGCTTTGCTCTGTGAAAAGAAACTCTTAGATTTTAGCAAACGCTCTGAAAATATTTGAAACAATTTCCCACGATTTTTATGGTTTTCATTATTCATAATCCAAAGAAATAACATTTTAAATTGCAGTGAAATACTAAAGCACGTAAAAAATATAAGAAAAAATACATTTTAAATAGAAAAATAGATGAAAAATAAAAGTACCGAATAATAAATGCCCGAAGTTTTATATTTCAGAAGTCCAAATTCATCGAATTTTATAATTTCAAAATTATTTAATTGACGAATTATTAAACTAACTTACAATTTTTAATTTGCGAAATTTAAATTTCAATAATTAGTAAATAATTTATTAAATATGTGAATAATTATAAATTATTTCATCAATCCCGATGTGCTGGATGCTTCAAAGAAGTTTAAAATATTTAATAAATTATTTACCTAATTATTTAATTAATTATTTATATGAAAATATATTTTCGGCAAATTTTGATTTATGAATATTAATTATTTATGGAATTTAATAATTTGTTACTTTTATAATTCGTTTATTACATAATTTGAAAATTATATAATTCAATTCTGGATTTTGGAAATTTTTAAATTTAAGAATTTATAATTTGACATTTCTATTCTACGTCAATTCATCTATTCGGTATTTTCGGTTATTCCCTAAATGCGAAGCAGTTCCAAATAAAAAATCAAATTTAAAAAGGTTTCAATTCGGAAGTAGTTTTTTTTTTCATTTAAATTACAAGACTTCAAATTATATAATATTGAAGTCTGTCACGGCATAACCGTGTAAGTGCTATTTTTTTCAAAACACGTTTTATTGTCTTAAAAATTCTCTAAAATTCTACCGCAAATTTTGATGAAAAAAATTTGAACTTTGTAATTTTTTTAACAATTTTTGTTTAAAAAAATTGTTTACCAATGCGACATACGGAAAAAATAATAGCGCCATTCGATTCTGCGGAAAATTACATAAAGAGCATACATTGGACAATTTTTTTACCTATCCAATCTGTGGTGATACATAAATAAACAATAATTGTTTATTTATACTACCTCACCAATTGGGTACATAACAAATTTGCGAAAAGTATAATCTTTATATAATTTTTTCCGAATGGTCGAATGGTGCTGTTAGTTTTTTCGTATCTCGCATTTTGAAACAATTTGTTTAAACAAAATAAAACAAATGCGACAAATGTTTAAAAATTCGAGTTACGGAAAAGCTAATAGCGCCATTCGATTCTGCAGAAAAAATTACATAAAGTCCATGTATTGGATAATTTTTTTCCACCAAACTTGTTATGCTGTATAAATACAAAATTCTATAACATTTAATTGTTTATTTATACTTCGTCACCAATTGGGTCCATAGAAACATGGCAAAATGCATACAACTGATGTAATTTTTCCGTACAATCGAATGGCACTATCATTTTTTCCGAATCTCGCCTGTTAAACAATTTGTTTAAACAGAAATTGTTTGAACAATTTAAAAAAAAATGTGTTTCTTGAAAAGTCTTCTATTAGTTTTTATGCTATTAAAAATTCAGCCTAAAAAAAAACAATAACAAAAAATTAAAATTCCGAAGGGCTTACACGGGTTTGACCACAGTCGACATTTGACGCTATGTATCTCGAAAAGCATTAACTTTTTTAAAATTTTGTTTATTGAGATCTGTAGAGCTCCATCAAATCTCGAATGTACTTTCTCATTTTTGTTAAGAATTCGATTTTTGAGAAGGTTTTTTTTCTCTCCTGAAAAATGTATGTCGATGGATCTCCATGCTTTCATCTCGTGTAATTTTAAAGGCCTCTTCAACTTCTGAGAAGGGTTCAGCCTGATTTTGAAGAAACTTGAATTTTTTTGTGAAGATCAGGGCACTGGTCCTCAGAGGCGTTACTCGTGCAAGAAGTCGACACCCACGGTGGCATTGGGTGCACTAACAGGATAGTCTGTCCTTTTCGTTAGCTGTTTTCTCTAATTCTATTGGTAAATATCAGAGATGTGAATACCTGCACTCTTAAACTGAACCAGTGAAATTGTCATTAGTTGAATCAGTATTTTGAATCATCACTGGTGAACTAGTGATTTTCCTACTCTGACTCTGTAGAGCAGTAAGTGAGTCGACTAAAATAGCGTTATTGAATATACCAGTAACACCAAATGATAGATACAACCAGTGATAAAGCGCTTCACGCGGCTAAGACATGGAATCCTCCAGTCCAGTCGTCCGGTCCACGCGGGTCGCGTCATTGCATTTAGCGAGTCCACGGCTTACTCAAAGCTGTCGAAAACGGACTTTATTGTGTACTAGTGTTTTGACTAGAAATATTTGGAGCCTTGCTGCAATAAGTTGAGGATATAATATCTTTCGCTTGAAAGCCACTTGGGTTTGATTTGAAGCGACGCGCTGACATAACGACGGGCCTTCCCACAATTAGGCGCAACATATTATATCCTATTATATTGCATCCCGGCCCTCATCTAATATTAGGAGAGTAAATTGCAGTTCTTAAAAGGTAATTTTGCAAAGCTTAGCATAAAATAAATGAATGCTCAGTGGCATACGCACCCAGGTGACTACTGGTAATGTGTAACCAGTGAACCTCACTGATTACACGAGTTACGGAATTTCATTGAGTGAATCAGTGAAATCTCACTGATTGTCAGTGACACACTTTTGGCTGTTTCAACCAGTGAGATTTCACTGGTTGATTTGAGGGATGTGTACACCGTCGTTCCAGTTCAGAATCAGATCCGGATTGGGACAGGTGCTGGCCCGGAACGGAACCATAAACAAGCACCGTTTTTCCGTTCCCGGCAGAAACGGGTTTGATGCGGAACGTCTAGAGCCTGGAATGAAACCGGAATTAGAAACGAAACAAATCCGTTCCGGTTCCGAAACAGAAGCAGAAGTTTTGAAAAAAAGGGAAAAATAAGAATGCCTTAAGATAGGGGGTGGGGGATATAGTTTATGAACGGCCTCTAATCTGTAAGGTTAATCTTTAAATTATATCATTGTTCTCAAATGAAGAAAATGTCTGTATGATTTAATTAAAAGTATTCTCAGACTAGTATCAGATAGTTTCAACTTATTAGTCCTTGGTTAATTCATGGTTATACAAAATTCCATTTATATTTCGTATTTAAAAATATTAATCATCAATAAAATAAGTGTATGAAAAGTAAATGATAAGTATTAAAATAAATCCATTTTTATATTTCCTCTTGCAGGATCAAGTTCAACTGCCCTCTTCAATGGGGCCGGAAATATTAGTTATATGTTTCCTGATCTTCAACCTCCCCCAAGAGTTGCTCCTGAAATTAACAGACATCCAAGTCCTCCTTCAAATAAATATACTATTCCTCCGGGTTATCAAATTGAAGATGTGACAACTCCAGAACTTCTTCGTCTAGGATTTGGAGACCGAGATAGTAGAATTTTCAGGATAAGATTACCTGCTAGGGTACTAGTATCACCGAATAAATTCATCGTTGGAAAAGTGAATACTTATGGTGTTTTGTTGAGCCTCTATCAAACAGTAATACATGGCCGGAATCCTATTCAACTACATTTGTACAATGGCAAAATTACACAACTCTCCGAAGAAGAACTTGCGGTTCTACCTTTTAACCGCCTGATTGAGTAAAAAATTCAGCAATAACAATAAAAATTGTATCAGTATAACGGCAAAATTAGCTTTTATGATCAAATACAATCAAATGAATATGTACCGCGTTGGTTTACATAATATAAAAGAGAACAAATTATAATCCGGCACGAATATTTGAGAAATTGTTGACTTTTGTTAAAGCGTCATAAAGAAGGCTATTTTGACGAGTGTGAATTTGCTGCCCGAGCGAAGCGAAGGCCCCAGTCACACGAGGCAAAATAGCTTTACGCCCTTGATACACACCATATATATATATATATATATATATATATATCCATAGAATAATGGCATATTGTGCAAGTTATATAACACCTATGTTACTGTAAAGCAACATTTATGTAACATTGTTGTAAATATTAAACAAATGTTTATGCATAATTTATAAATCAACTACGAAATAATTAATTCTATTTTTCCTAATAAATTTGGGAGGGAACTATTACAATCAATTTAAAACAAGGCAAGACGATACTTCGATTATGAAATTACTAATTAGTCATCAGTCTAGACTCTGACCCATTCTAACTAAGAGTCATTGATTTGATAAGTTAATACTTAATTCATATCATAATTTTCTTATCTAAAAATTATGCGAATAGTGCTGCATTTCAAGTATATTTCCGTCTTTAATTGAACGAATTTGATTGACCCGATCAGAGAGCAAACAAGAAAGAAGATAATTTTTTTCCACGCTCACGTATTAGAAACAATACATCATTTGTTGAAAGGAAGTGCTAATTTACTAATGTTTGGAAGTCTATTTTTAATTTAATTTTTCTATAATTCCAAATTAGTTACATGTTTTTTTATTTACAAATTTGAATTATATAATTGAGATAATAATATACATTGTTTATAAATTCATCATTTAAATTTTCTTGTCAATCATTATTTTCAAGTTTCTGTTTAAATTATTACTTAAGTTTATTTAGCTGTGAAAACGTTAGACTATTGGAGAATTAAATTTTATTTCTTCGAGTCTAAGGTTGCATGTCGTCGACAGGTTTTCACACCTGATCCAATTACTTGGGAGGAACTAACAAGTGAATCACTTCACGAGGGAATTCACACGTAATAATCTTGCTTTACCCTGTGGAGTGACTTTTAAGAAAATATCTTAAAAGCACTTCAGTCATTGTTTTGCTTCTATTTTAACTCAAATGAAACATCTTTATTATTTGTTGTTTTTTTTTAGTTCTTGTTCAAAACATTCAAATTTTAGAAAATTTATTTTTTTATAGTATAAAAACAACAATGAGTTAGTCAATTACATTTACTTCTCGAATTAGAAATTATGTAACATAAAGGTATTATTTCGGTAGCTTAATATTGTTACATTATTTATGAATGACCTTGTTATTTTTGTTTCATAGTTATCTAAATATTACATTAGTAAGCTTTATATAACATGGATGTAACTTTTAGATAACATTACTTCACATCAATGTAACGGCTATGTAGCCAAACTAAAGATATTTTACTTCTTATTGCCTCTCTATAGCTATATAGTATCTATGTAATAGTTGTTTAAACAACTTATATCTAGAATTTATACGTCTGTTATATAACAATTATGTAACTATTAAATTTTTTATAAAAGTTACGTTAACTAAAAATACAGATTTGAACTTATTTTTTTCCATAATTGGCTTTGATTAGTTATTTATTCTCAACTTATGTTTTTTATGCTCATTTAACTTTTTTGTAGTTAAGGGGTTTTGCTATTTCTGAATTCAGGTGTACACCTCTTTCTGAATCCTTTTTAATTCTCCTAAATTCTTTAATAGCATATTCCGCCGGTTCGCATCAGTTCTTCACTCGCCGTAAGAATTTTTTGACATTTTTTATTAGTTATTCTGAAAATTCGAGCAAAATTGTTTTAAAAAAGTATACAAAAAGTTGAAGCAACTGACACTGCATTGAAAAATCTACATCATTTCGGTGAGGTCATGTAGAAAAACTGACACTAAATAGGGTTGTTACAAATTTTGTTGACTTTTTTTAAATTATTTTTTCTTTGGTTTTCTCGGGCTAATAATAATAATGATAATAATAATAACAAAAATTCAAGAAATTCTTACACCGAATGAAGAACTAGTGTAGTGAATTCTAAGAACTGCTACATTTTAAATTATTTTTCACTAAATCTGAATTAGTTAAAAAAGACTCATTGAGAAGCAAAAAGTCAGTAACTGATTGAATTAGATTAGTTATTATTTTCTCTTGAATACTCTGATAAATTCACTCGAATTCGAGTTCTACTGAATTCGATTGATTTTTTGCATTCACTTGAATTTCTGTGATTTCTATGGATTATTACATTCTCATCCAGAGAAGGTGTTAGATTTGTGTAAAATTTGACCCCCCCCCCCCCCCCCTCAACACAGATTTTCTTCTTCATTCATCCAATACCTACATGCTCGTACACCCTCTCCTATTCTGAATCTCACCACTCCATTGTATTTGCTCTCCTTTTTAATCTTTTTCTGGTATTATCTTTCCCCTTGCCTCTTATCCATTCTATATCAGCTGTTGTATATTGAATCTGTGATTTTTTCCCATCTTTCATCCCCTAGCGTTGCCTTAATCTTTTCCTCTATACCCTCCCACTTCTTATACCCCTCCCTTGCATACCATATTCAAACCTCACTTCATTTCTCTCATTGTCTCAGTTTTAACACTCCACGTTAACCCTCCTTTCTTTGTCCATAACTTCCCGAGGACACTTTTGTGCAGTTTTGCCTCCCTCTCCCCTTTTTAGTTTCTCTTCTAAGTTTCAGGCTCTTTTCACTTGCCTGAACACCATTTTTCTCGTCCTATTTCTTCCTTTAGCATATAACCTGGGTAGCTCCAACTCACTCCCATAACCCATCTCAAAGATCTCTCGTGCAAACTTTCCACTCTCTTATGTTCTTTCCATCCTGACATTTCCAATACATAGCTTAATACTGACCATACCGAAAAATCAAACATCCACACTCTCATCCTCCAGTCGTCCCTGAAACTTCTTTTTCCTATACCCCGTACTTGTCCCATTACTTTTCTCGGGCATTCTAATCTCTTTCTCACCTCGAGTTTGCTTCCCCCTCTCGTTTCGAACCAAAATCCTAGGTGGCAAAGCTCCTTCATCAACTCCATGACTACCTTATTTATCTTCCATTTGTACTCTTCTCTAACCTTTTTATTTCTAACATACCTAATCTTAGTCTTGTTCACATTCACTGTTAAACGCTTTTCTCTCACATAGTCTTCGAACACTCTCATCATCAGATTGATACCTCTTTCATCATCCGCTACTGGAACTACATCATCTGCATATGCTAGTGAGTACACTTTGCCTGTTCCTAACGTTGCCCCCCCTTTCCCTTTTCTCTCGAACTTCTCTTCTAAATCTGCTAGAAGCATACTAAATATAAGTGGGCTCAATGGGCACCCCTCCTAATAGACCTTGAAGGGCTTCGTCCGCTCTTTCATTCCTATTTCTTTATTTATGCCCTTCCCCCCTCCTCTTTCCCTATTTATCACTTCCCATTCCCTCCCTTCCTCTATAGCTTTCTCAACCTTTGTCATGTACCTTTCTTTCTCCTTCTGTCTTTTCTCCTTTATCATTCTTTCGTGCTCACTCTCTCTTTCTCCTGTTGAGTGCTCCCTTTTTGATTTCCCCTTTCCTCAATTTTCTTACACTTTCCTTCGTTATTTTACTCTCACTGCGTTTATCGTCTCACCAACCTCTCCCAACCCCCTTTCATTCTTCTCTTGATCTTAATCCATCCCTTACCTTATCAACCACTCCATGGAGGCTTTCTCACAGCTTGTCTACTCCTTCCTCTTTCAAACACCCTATTTTTTTACTTCTATTTTTTCTCTAAATTCTCTCAACTTTTCCTCCCCTAAATGCCTATTTTCGATTTCATTTCCCTCTTTCCTTCCCTATTCCCCCTCCCCCGCTTTGGGCCACCACATATCATTGTCGCGATCACCGGAAAGTGTTCTGAGCCTATCACGTCTCCTACTTCCATTTTAACAATCAACTTCCTCATTATTTCTTCTGCTAGAATGTAATCTAGGACAGTGTCCCCCATACCCGTGTACGTATTTTCCCCTTTTTCATACCCCTTGGTATTGCCGTCAAAAATGTACCATCCCGCCTCTCAGAACAAGTCCAGAAGCATCCTACCCTACCGATCCGTTTTCTTTTGCTCCGAATTTCTTATGAACATCTTTTCTCTATCTCATACCTCTCTTTCTTGTTCTCCGGTCCATGCATTAAGTCCCTTCCTATTAGAACCGACCTCTCATCTTTTTTCTCTGTCCATTTCCTTATTGTTCTCCATCCTCCCTCTTCTCCTCTTCACCTGTATACGCATACTAAAACCACAATAACTTTTCTTAATTTTATTATTCTAACCACATACCGCCCATTCCTCCATGCTGCCCATTCCTCTCCCTTTCACATGCTCCTTTCTCGTTGCTTGCATCTTCCTCTCATATGATTTCGGTAAAATTCTTTTCACACATGAAATGCTTCTAGTTCAGCATTAGAATTATTTCTCAAAATTCCTGCTCCACGTGAGCAATTTTCTGTTCTAAGGCGGAATTATATTTATTCGCCCATTATTTCATTATAGTTCTGAAATATAATGAATCCCTTCTTCCAAAAGTAATAATTTGTTTCGGAAATTCCAGGCTTGAAAATTGATATCATAGCTCTTTACCAAAATCCCCTTTTCCTGTTCCGAATCAAAACTATAATAATTATATCATAAATTCTCTGTTTCATGTCAAGAATTACCTGTTCCAGGCCTATTTTTATTTGCGAAATCAATGTCGATTTTTCCCCCACCCCCACAACTCCCACATTACTACTCCCACATCCTACACACCACGCCGCTACCCCCAGGTCACCATTTCCACGCACCCAACCCCCACCAGTATTGAAAGAATTATTAATTGCAAGTGACAGTATTGAACATCGTGTCCTAAGAACACCGACCTTAGGACGCCACCTCCACCCTCTTTTTACTCCCTACCACATTGAACGAATTGTTCAATGGCAATGTTACTATTGAATTTCTTGATGAATGTCAGGCGAAGATCAACATCGGGTCCCAAGTAGCGTGAAGTACCAATAACGTCAGGTTTCTTTTAATGTGATTCCAGAACCTCTTGGATATTAGGATTTGAATTCAAGATAGCGAATGCAGAAAAAGCAAATTGTGGTAACAATTTGATAACAATGAATGTGATTCTATTAGGCAATTAAACACGAATTTGAAATTTAGTTCTTCAAAATCAAGATAATGTGGATTGCAAACTTATTATCGATTTCGAAATGAATATATGTACATATATGTATGGCTTCGATGAGCTTTTGTTTTGCAATTCGTGTGATGCTTTAAAAGGTAAATGATGGTAAATGATTACAAATTTATCGTATCATTCTTGAAAATGAAAATTGCGAACTCGAAAAATGAAGGGAATTCAAAAAAGAAACGTCAGATACCGAAGTTCGCCATCATAGAAATTATTGAACATCGCGTCTTCTCACGCTCTTCAGATTATAACAATAATATATCGAAGTAAACGTATTCAGAGATATCTAACCCTTTAACGGGTGAGGATGCCTTGAGGCATCCTTCGGTAAACTTATTGATATCCGAACATAATACTTTTTTACGTTGAAACTGCGAATATAGATTTGGTAGTGCGATATTCATTTGAGAAAGAATTTCGAACGCAATTTTATCGCGATTCATCCTTTTCGCCTGATTCGTGCAGTTTCCTATTTTTACACATACTGAATTTCACTTCATTAATTAAATCTCCGAAGATAATACTTTAATTTTCAAACACAATACTTTTCCCCATTAAAAGTCCAACAAAATCTCTCAATTCATTGTCCCTTCGAACCCGTTTGTTTAATTGTCAAATTGAGAAATTTCATATAGTCGAATTTCATAGAAAATTTGTTTGTGTGTTTGTTTGTTATGTGAAGTATTTTTGTTAACACTATTCGTGGCTGCAAAAATATTACTCAGATCCACACAAAAATTATTCACTGATTCGGATCGAGGTTCCTTCTTCATACTTACGCTCAAAACGAAACTATTTTTTCTTCACTCTTCGTGCTGGCAAACTGAAGAGGAACCGGAAAGGCGAAGAAGAATTCACCGAGTCTTCATATGAGGAGGAGTGAGAAATGCCGGAAGGCTTATGCAGAGCAACGGAATGCTCTTCCGCAAGCAAGACAAAAGAAGCTGAGCCGCCCAAATAAATGACAACATACTGATCTGTCCTCACAAAAATCTACTTTGACAAGCATCTTATCAACACCAGACCTCACAATCTCACGGAAACCTGACCACGTTCATTAATACGATCTCTTATCTTCATGAGGCGTTACCAATCGACAAATCCTACACTCCGAGCTACGAGACTTTGTTGAACCACTCTACAGCCGCGACTCATCTCAACAACGGCTTCTCCACAAATGCAGAGAGACAGGAAGATGTACCGATTTCCTGGTCTTCCGAACAGATGACCCAGCCTTCAAGCATTATTTTTCAATTTTTTTCATGAATTTTATTTTTTGATGTTGAAATTTTGTTTTAAAAATTGTTTGTTATATGTTTTCTCTTTTAAGCGGATTAGTTCACGGCTGGCATCAAACTTTAGCCAGAGCTCCTATGCAAAATTCGGGTCGGTCGGATAGGGCTGGTCTGGGCAGGCCTAGATTAGAGGTTAGCATGATAGTACGCTCAAAACTGTAATAAATATTTAGTCAAATTTTAAAGATTTCGATCTCTTATGGGCATGTGACCATGTGGCAGGCAGACAGGAAAATTCTATCATGGCGTCAGTCAATGTGCGTCGCCTGTGATAAGCAGCATTCAGGCGGCAATTCAAAATATGGGTGTACACTGTACACTTAACTTTCAATTGAAAACCAGTTTCGGGGATGGCTTGGACTGGCCTTGGTCCTCAATTGAGGGCCTCCAAACGTAAAAAGTCAGGACAGTATGAAACATTTCCTAACATTAAGCAATATCCGCGCGTGAGTACCCGTGCTCTGCCCGGTTTGTCCCTACACGGAAAGAAGTTTGGGTAAGCGGCTCTCCCAGTACGTGGAAAGGCTGTGCCAAACGCTAGGAGATCGGCTTGCTTACAACTTCGTGCGGACGCTCTCTCGTTGTGGGCGAGATTTTATCCCACAATGGTGTAGCCGTGGCACTGGCTTACCGAAAACCGTTCGGTAGTTTGCGAGTTTTGTTATTTATTTGCAAGTGGTTATCGAGATGGTTTTTTCGTATTCAAAAATGGATGACTTTTTTATAAAGTACGATTTCCAGCATCTGAGGCATCTTTTCGAATGTAAATATTTCATAAAATATATATGCTTACCGTTTTAAATATGTGCACATAACCTATAAATTGTAAAGAGTTTAACATTCATGAATGTTGCTGGCTGCAGCTGGCCGATTGCTTTCCCTTTTATGGGGCAAATTTTGTCCCACACGCGGGAGAGAATTTCGATGCACGTTTGAGATATCCGTTCACCCGAATGTGACGCAGCATCAGCACCACACGCGCGGTGGCGCTGCTCTACTACTTCTAGTGCATCCGCTTATCCAAACTTCTTTCCGTGCAGCTATAACTTATTTAATAATAAATACAACATTTCTATATCTGAACTATAATATTAAAATCGAAATCATTTGAAAATTTTAAACAAATTCATTTCTATAATAAAACATATGCACTATATGTGTAATAAGAATAAAAAAAGCATACAAATTTCATAATGGTAAAAACTTTCCTTTTCATTAATTGCAGTCTTTTTTCTTTTTGTTAATTTTTTCCAGTACTTGAATAATCTATTTTGCTTAATCAGGATACGAAGCCATCTTCAAATAGAAGTTATCGAAGTTCAAATTAATTTCATGGTATTTTATTTAACTTCATTTAGAAATAAAATAATTGCATGGAAATTACTTGGACGCGCACGGAGCGCGCGTATGAGGTTCTGGTTACCTTTAAAAGAAGTAATTCACAGTGACAGGAATAATTTATAAACATTACAAAAGAATATTTATAAAATTGGTACACCTTAAAATTATTCCGAAATTAAATTCAGAAAGATACATTTAAATTCAGATAAAGTCCACTTGAATCCGCAGATAAATTTTTGCCTAAATTAACTTCAATTTTAAGTTTACGTTAAAAAATAGGTTTAAGGTGTAACAATTAATTTGAAATTCTCCTTTTTACTGTGATTTTGTACAAGACTTACCGGACCTTTTCTGAAGATGGTTTTCAGTTTTAGCAATATATATTTAACAATGTTTCTCGTGATTTTCGCCCCAGTCACATCCTTCTCAAAAAAAAATTAGTTTGAAATCCAAAAATATTTTTTTGTTTTTCATTAAGTTTCGTTGACGAAAAATAACTGAGTGAGAAACATAAATAAAGGAGTCAAGTGAGGTCTTTACCTCAGAACCAATTTTAATGAAACCTTTTGCAACAAAAACACTGTGTACATGTATATTGGGGTTGCTGATTGTGAATTTAAGGTAAAAAAATTCAAAATGGCGGCTCGTTTCGCTCGAAAGTTTGAGCGCACCTGGGGCGCGCGACTGTTGATTCTCGCGCTTCGCGCTAGATAATATATTTATCTCGCGCTTGACGCTCGATGATGTATTTACCTCGCGCTACGCGCTCGGTCTTTGTATTCCCCCACATTTGCGCCCAGACCTTTTAAAATTAAAGGTCAAATCATATTAATATAATAATAATTTTTATTATAAAATTCAAATGGATCATGTAGTAAAACCTGTAATATGAAAAATACGACACCGTTATTTTAGTACTACATTTGACCACCATTTAGCGTATCGTTGTATTTCAGATCCCAATAGCATCAGCCTATTTTTAATTGTATAACCTAAGTTGAAATCTTTCTGACCATTGCTAGCGTTGGAATGATTCAAATAGAGAAATTATGAAAATATTTTGTTCTAGTATTTATATAGTAAAATAAGGTGATTTTATTTCAAGTTCAGAGCTTGAGTTCAACACCTTAAAAAAATAAACGAAATTAAATAACCTCAAATTCACATCTATAGATAAATCCGAATGAACTGTTCATTCCTAACTTAAAATTAAAAACACACTCACTTGCTCATATTAACTGAACATCCCCTCGTTTAAGAAGATCTGCAACTGCCCTGTATTGTATAATATGCTGTGAACCGTCCTCAAAGTCTACTTCCTCATCCATAGTTCCTGGGACTATAATTCCACTTATGTCCTTGTTTGCCTTCAGGAACACGTGCGCATGGAGGTTAGGTTTCACGGAGAACTTTTCGACGTCAAAAGTGCTGAGATTGCCCACCTCCGGCATGTGCTGTAGGGCAAGTGTTTGGAAGAGTGTTTCAAAGTGCACGAGGTACTCTTGAGCAAATTTACGTTCCTCATTGGTTAAATATAAGTCTTTAGAATTTTGATTAATTTTTTCAATTTCATCGGAGAGGATCTGCATGACGTAGTTCTCGATTTTCTCCAAACGTGTCCTGAGGTAGCTGGAGATGACAAACCTTATCCTGTTGAGTTCCATGGTATGAATTGTGATCCGGATGTCACCTTTTTCTAACGTTTTTATGTTATTCTCCATGTGCGATATATTTGTCATCATGTACCCCACGAGTTTCGTTTTATGAGGGAGTATTTCAGGGGCGAATTTCTCGTTTACCCAGGCTTTTTCTAGAGCTTCAAGACAGATTGGTGCTGATATTTCCTCCATATTGACCTGGTCCTCGTTGTCTGAATTCTCTACTTCGAGGTTATCAACCTTGTTTTCGTTACCTAAAGTAGCCTCCATAAATTCGTTCATTTCGTCCGTCACTCTTTCCATCTTTCAAACAAAATAAAAAATGGATGGCCTCTATAAAAAATAAAGTATTTTTAAATATAAAATTGTTCAGGCATATGGTAAAACTGGAGTTCTACTTTTTCAACTGACCATGATTGCAATTAAGGACATTAAGGTATAGATTACATGGTAGAAAAAGACAAGGTGTCGCAAGACTGAAGCTGAGCAGTAGACCATTACAGTTTACACCGCAACAAATTTTGCGATGGTAGCAGCACGGCCACGGTCATGTGAACAGGTCCAGGGGTGGGACTCCGATGCCTTAAGTAGAACGGACCTCTCTTTCTGCCATGTGAGATAGAAAACGAGGTGTGATAGAAGTTGAAACGATCGTTTCGAAAACTCTCTTTCTATGGTACATAGCAGGCAGAGAGGGTCCGATGGTATTACAACGATAAGTCGTACTTAGCATTTCAAAACAATGAGATCCTCTTTGTCTACCTCACATGGTAGAAAGAGAGGTTCGTTCGACTTAACGCATCGGAGACCCACTGCAGGGGTGGGATTCCGATGCATCATTACGATCGGACCTCTCCTTTTATCATATGAAATATATACAAGGAGCGATCGAATTCAGAACAATCGTTCTGTGGGCACAGTCTCATGGAGGCCAGGGTTGCGTACGTTATATACCTTAGGTAATGACGTAGTTTTGTACATGTAAATTACCCACGTAATTTACGTCCCTAGTTTTTTACATGTAACTTACGTTTTCAAGATGGCGAGTGCGCTTATATAGAAAATAATCATAACCTCATTCTTTAATACACCAAAGCAGCCCCATGCCACTTCTACATGGAGGCCTGTGGAAAATATTGTCATGAGAGTTGACGGTCGTCATGTGGCGGCGCCAGCTATGCAGTTGGCCTAGAATTCAAATAATGCAAGGCGAAAGTGTTATAAAAAATGTTTGGAAAATAAAAATAATTGTCTGATAGTTCTGAGTGAAAGATAATGATCTTTAAGATTTTTTTTAATATATTGATATACTAAATGACTCTGAAAGTGAATCTGAAAATTTTGTCCGTTTTCTTTCTCTCGACAGACATCTTGGACTTCTCCCACCCAAAATATCAACCGGCATTTTACCGGACCGTCAGTCATGCAGTTCGCCGGACCGCGTCGCTCCCGCTTGTCGGGCTGGCTATATAGCCATCAATGGTGTGCAAATTAAGGTGCATATCTGCCGGCACGTCGGTCCGATCGATCGGACCGCAGGCCGGCAGATCGCTTGCAGTCGGCAGGCATTTTGCTATCTGGGAATGTTCTTCAATTATAAGTCGTATTCAACATGCACTGATTTCTATTTGATTCAATCACTCTCAAGTATTCTAATGATACGGGCTGTGTATTTTCTCATAAAATTACACATTGGCAATAATATATTATAGTTCGAACGTTTACTAAAACAAAGTATCTTGATTTAACACGTAGTTAAAAACATACGAAAAACACTCCTTTTGTTGTGCGTACTGGTGTACTATATATTAATAAATGAGTTTATAATTTGGAAAACTTTTGCAGCATCTTTTTCGCTCCTGTCTATTTTTCGAATCGGCGCAATGGACGCGCATGCGCACTTTAGAGATGCGTAACTTTGCACATCAGCAAAATAAAAATATTCTTTAAAAAATGTGTGTGTCTTGGGACGCACGGTAGAAGTGAAACTTCGAAAGAATATTTATGTGGAATCAATGCATGGAATTCAAGGAATTCTAAGAATTTAAGGAATGCAAGTAATTCATGGAATTCAATAAATTCACTGAATCCATAAAATGCATGCAATTTAATGAATACATGGCATTCAAGGAATTTACGGAATTCACGAAAATCATGGAATTCGCGGAATTAATGGAATTTATGGAATTCACTGAATTCAAGAAATGCATGGAATTCAATGAATACATGGCATTCAAGGAATTTACGGAATTCACGAAAATCATGGAATTCAATAAATTGACGGAATTCGTGGGATTCAAGGGATTATTGGAGTTCCTTCAAATGGTAGGATTCCATTAATTACTTGAAAAAAAGTGTAAAAAAGTGCTAAATAATTTTCCCGGGTGGTTTTTGCAAAAAATAGCGTGTGATACATGTACGCACAGGCGATTACTACACGTGTGATGGCAGAATTTGCCTTCAGCTCTTCGCACTTCGCCTGCGACTCATTTTGCAAGTTTCACACTCTTCGGTAATCACCTACTTTGCGCACTTGCATCACAAATAGCTATTATTCGTCATTCTAGTAACAGGAAATCTGATATTTATAACCGGGAAATAGTCGGGAATTTAGTGGCCAAATAATAGTAGATACCTTGTCGAGGTCGACTGAACTGCTAAAAAATCGAACTTTGGGCATAAAATGTGCAATATTTCGAGAAATAATTGATGGATCGAATTTCCTTAATAAATTGCCCTGAAGCTTCATCTAGTCAATTTACATTGAAATTCTTAGATCAATCAGTTTAAGGGACCTGTAAATCGAGTGTAAATCGCAAAAATAGGATTCAGGCCAAACGGTGAAGCCATTTTGTCTGAGTTTTTTGTATACATACTCTAAAGAGTATAGAGACGGGTTTTCCTTCGCGCACTCCAAGCGAGAAAAGGAAAAACTATCACCCGTTATGACTCAAGTCTGCTGGTAATGAAACACCTACTGTGACGAACACTAATGCATTCAGGGGCGAACACACCGTATACGAAAAGTAGGGGCCCCTACCCAAATGAGTGGGTGAATTCCGAAAAGGTTGGATGGGTGTAGGTGGTTGGGACTGGATAATATCATCAAATGCAGACTGTGAAATAAAACTGTAAACAATATAATGTCTTATAATCAATTCGCCCCCGAATTCATGCATGTAATATTCACGCCGACTCAGTGCAACTGTACAATTTTCAGTAACTTACTCCGAAAGTAGTTCCTTGTTACAATAAATGACAATATACAAGCTCTCTGTATAAAAAGGCAGATTATGCAAACATGCAAGATATCAATAATCTGTGTCGCTCAATTTCCTCCGAAAAATAACAGATTAAGGGCCGATTCCACCATCTCTGATTAAATCCATGGTTAACTAATCATGATTATCTTTTAATCATCGGTTTAATCATTTTATTATTCGGGAATTTTTCAAATCGGTAATATTATAAGATGTTCGGGAATTTCATTATAATGGAATTATATTATACGGGAATTTTATAATAATGGAATTTTATTATTCGCGAATTTTATTATTTGGGAACTCTCCAATTCGTGAATTTTATTATTCGGGAACTTTCCAATTCGTCAATTTTATTATTCGGGAATTTTTCAAATCGGTAATATTATAAGATGTTCGGGAATTTCATTATAATGGAATTATATTATTCGGGAATTTTATAATAATGGAATTTTATTATTCGGGAATTTTATTATTTAGGAACTCTCCAATTCGTGAATTTTATTATTCGGGAACTTTCCAATGCGTCAATTTTATTATTCGGGAATTTCCCAAATCGGTAATATTATAAGATGTCCGGGAATTTTATAATAATGGAATTCTATACTAATGGAATTTTATAATAATATAATTTTATTATTCGGGAATTTTATAATAATGGAATTATATTATTCGGGAATTTTATAATAATGGAATTTTATAATAATATAATTTTATTATTTGGGATCTTTCTAATTCGTGAATTTTAATATTCGGGAATTTTATAATTCGAGAATTTTACTTTACCGGATTGTTCAGTCGTCCCTATCAAAAAAACAAGTCAAGCGTCATTGCCAGTGTTCAAAATCGAGAAAAGAGTGAGTCTTATCTGAGTGAAATAAAAAATGAGGCATAGTGAGTTGAACTCGAGTGACTGGGTGTATAGCGTTTTTTTCCATTGTCTTATCAGACGGCAAGGTTGATAGTTTTTCGCGATTTTCCGCGGTCATTTCTCGACTTTCACGGCAAGGTGAAAACGAAAGAGGTTATTCGGTCTAAAAATATTGGCCGCGAGCTGCGCCTAGCAACAGAACTTGAATGCAGGCGGAACTGCGCGACGTTTGCGCAACAAGAACGCAAGGAAGGTCGTGAAATAAAAGGAGAAATTCATAAAGAAGACTTTAATCGTATACTGAAAGCCTCAACCTGAGTCCTTCACCAAAGATATGATCCACACTTCTGGACCCAAAGTCTCTTTTTATTGCTCGACCAATAAAAAAATAAATAAAAAATTATACCGAATTCAACACAGCGTCTTCGATGGAAGTTCTGCAGAGTGCGGATTAAGTGTAATTGAAGATTCGAGAATGACAACTGGTTAGGGAACAATTTTTCCAAATTCCGTTTTTAATTATTCAATCCGAAAAGAAGAATTTTCAACATAAAATTTGCATTTTTATCGAAGAAAGATGCAATTTCTACTAAATTAGATGAATTTTAAAATAAAAATATAAATCCATTTTAATACAAATAAAATGCAACCAAACCGTTGCATTTCTATCCGAGAAAGATGAAATTTCTACAAAAACAGATGAATTTTCAAATCAAAAAGACAAATTTAAAAAAAAAGTTGAATTTTCATCCAAAAAAGATTTTAGTTTGACTTTTCGACACCAAAACATGAGTTTTAAACAAGAAGTAAATTGTCTACGAATATATTTGAGTATCCAACCCAAAAAGACGAATTTTCAACCAGAAAAGATGGTTTTAACAAGATAGTTGAATTTTCAACAACATTGTTGAATTTTGGAAAAAAGTTCATTTTCAGCTAAGAGAAATGAATTTTCAATCAGAAAAGATGGTTTCAATAAAATAGTTGAATTTTCAACAAAATTGTTGCATTTTTGAAAAAAAGGTCATTTTCATAGAAGAAAGATGAATTTTTTATAATAAAAGATGAATTTTCAATGAAACATAACGAATTGTCAATAAAATAGTTGAATTTTCAATAAAATTGTTGAATTTTTTTCTTAAAGTTGCATTTTTTTCCAAAAACGATTAAATTTCTACAAAAACAGATGAATTTTTAAATCAAAAAGACAAATTAAAAAAAAAGTTGAATTTTCATCCAAAAAAGATTTTAGTTTGACTTTTCGACACCAAAACATGAGTTTTCAACAAGAAGTAAATTGTCTACGAATATATTTGAGTATCCAACCCAAAAAGACGAATTTTCAACCAGAAAAAATGGTTTTAACAAGATAGTTGAATTTTCAACAACATTGTTGAATTTTGGAAAAAAGTTCATTTTCAGCTAAGAGAAAGGGATCAGTGGTGCATTTAAAGTTACTGCGCAAAAAAATTCAAAAAGTCACTGACTTATCAAACAGCCCTCGTACATTCGGAACTCGAAATAAGACCCAAATTCAAAAGTTTACATATTTACCTGAAAATGGTTAGTCGAGGGATTTTGAGGTCGCGAAATACGAATCTGTAGTCAGAATTTTTAAATTAAAAATGGTGGACCTAATACCGGAAAATTTGGTTTAATTTGCCAAAATTAACATTTTCAAATCCATACACATAACAGAAGAGATTATTCCACCGAAGTACAATTTTGAGGGCTTACTACTGTTGAGCAAATGCATTTTTAATCCACTGTTAGAATCCGCTAACCGAAAAAAGTGGTTTTCAGACCACTATACAACTCATAAGTTTATTTTCAATGTTAACTTTTCACGATTTAGAGTTAAAACTTATGTTCTACTATGTATGATTCTTGATTTGCGATCTTATGTGATCACCATTTTATTATCCTCAAAAGTTTTTTGAATATGTCTTTTATAAAGATATAAAGTATCGTCAAAATATTTCCTTAACTATGCCGCACCGCAAATAATTGTTAATTCGATGTCAATAAATACCTATTTAAGAACATTATCTAAGTCAATATTGTCCTTTCGCACAAAAATCTAATTTTTTGTGCATTATTGCAAAGTTTGATTTATGTTTGACCTACAGTTGCTGTCCATATCTACCATTTTAATAGACTCTTTTAAGGTATAATTTATAACTACTTCACATGAAACATTAACTTATGCGAAAAAATAGATAGAACTTTGAAAAATTATCATAGTGAACTATTTTTTCGAATAAGAAACTTCTTTAAATTCAGTAAAAGTAGGAGATATGTGACCAACTTTTAACCTACTAAATACAATAAATGTGAATTTAGTCATTTATCTATAGTTATTCCGAAATTGACATTAGTTTATTATCACATAAGTCAATTGGTACAATAATTTTTTTAAATCTCATTCAATTTTTTCTTAAGTTGATTTGACATGAAATTATTATGAATTGTACCCCAGAAGAGTATACTGAAATGTTGATTATGTATGGCGAATGTGGACGGAACGCGAATGAAACGTCGCGAGAATACGCACTAAGATTTCCAAACGGAAGACATCCTAATCCTCAACAAATTTTACATTTAGTTAATAGAGCGAGAGAAACGGGAAATTTAGTTCCTGTCCGAAGAGGCGATTCTGAATAGTGCTCTCGAAGAGCCGTCCATCGGAATTCGGGGTCTTGCCTTCATGCCTGGACGGAGTTACACCACTTGTCAAATGGTGTTAAAAAGAAAGCATCTCCATGGCTATCACTTTTTAAGAGTACAACAATTGGATGAACATTATTTTCCAAGATGCCTACAATTTTATAACTGGTTGCTGGGCCGGCTTGTCAATGATCCAGATTTTGTAAAAATAATTTTTTTTACTGATGAATGCACCTTTACAAGAGACGGTATATTCAATTCACGTAACTGGCATCATTATGCATTTGAAAATCCTCATGTAACACTTCCAACCAGAAGTAGCCAGAACAGATTCAGTATAAATTTTTGGTGCGGCATAGTCGGAGAACATGTGATAAGCTCTCCCTTTCTGAATACATTCAATTTAAACCTTATCCTGCATTTTTCAAATACATTATTATAAGTAATTTAATTTACACTAGATTCGTCCGTTCCAAAGTTTGGGGCATTTGAATGGAGAAATGTACGCCGAATTTATGGAGAATGAATTGCCTCCGTTTCTAAAGTTCGGTATTTTATAAAAAAAAACAACCTTTTTCATCAGGTCTTCGATCGAGGAGTGCTGAATAAACTATTAGAAATTATCGCAATTTTATTTAAAATTTTTTAAATTGAGAAAGAATGATGGCGATCCATTCTGAAAAATCCATACTGTATTAAGGTCATTGGCCTGGGAAATGAGGTTACACAGGCCGACTTTTTCCTAAGATACATTGTAGTTTTCCCAAGGGCGCTTGACCCCGAACGGAAGTGGGAATCGTGAATTATCAGCAAAAGTTAACTCTGACAAGTGATCCTATCTGAGAAAATGGACATTTATTAATTAAAAAAAAAAAAAAAAAAAAAAAAAAAAAAAAATATTCGAACAATATTATAAAATTCAGTGAAAACCATTGAATTAATCCCTTTCTTTCTTAATTAATTATTTAATTCCAATCAAAGTCCTAAAATCAATTCACAAATATAAATACTATAGAAATTTAGTTGCTTGACTAATTCAAACACTGCCCAATCGTTTACTAATTTAACAAAAATTTGATTGTGAATTATTTAAAAGTGATTACTAATTCATATTCAAATTTTACTCAATTATAATTGTCGGATTGATCAGTCAAAAATTGAAATTACAACATCTGGTCTACTAAATAAATTTGTGAAACTACTTAGTACTATTTGAATTTTTAAATTTTGGCGAACTTATATTTGGAGAGTTATGCCACAAAAGAAGGGATTTAATGCAAATAAATTCCAATTACCTATATCGTGAGAATAAAAATCTTAAGAATAGGTTCGCCATTCCGTTTGGCCGAATATCCACTCTCTAAATCTGTATTACACTCGTGTCCCTATTTTGTGCCGGCCTCGCGTCTCATCGGCACAGAATCGGACTGACTATTCGAGCATCATGGCCGTCAAGGAATACTTAGGAGGCAGGGGGAGACAGAAGCAGTCAAGCGTGAAAATTGCAAGCGTAATTCTGATTCGCCTTAAAAGAAGTTTATTTCAGTGCGATGTTACAATGTGAATTTTTTTGACAATTTGAAGTGCAAAATAAATCCTCTCGGAGAAAAATTAAGTTCCTCCATATACTTTACCTGATTTTAGTAAAGTATATGGAGGAACTTAATTTTTCTCCGAGAGGATTTATTTTGCACTTCAAATTGTCAAAAAAATACACATTGTAACATCGCACTGAAATAAACTTCTTTTAAGGCGAATCAGAACTACGCTTGCAATTTTCAAACACAAAATTCACTTGTTTTATCATAGCGAAGTTGCCGCATTACCAAAAAATGAATCGAAGAGACCGACAATCGATATCAGAGTTCGACGCGCAAATTCAAATTTACATGAAACTAAATGAAAGCAATGGAGCCAGACGGTGTTGATGTTGTGAAAATTTAAATGATTCGATAATTGAAAAAAGATGATCGTGACAGAACAGGTAAACTAAATTTTGAATCAAAATATTTACGATTATTTAATTAATAAAACATTTAATTATTTGAAATTTGATTTTTAGTTAATCTACATTTTAGATTAATTTTTTTTTGATTTTTGATCTTTAAAGAATCAGTTAACTGGTCAGCTACTGTTCTGTGAATAGTATTTCAGAAAGTGCAATTCTGTAAAATAATGTATAGTTTATTAAATAAACAAGGAGTTATTAAACCAATTTTAATTAAAATTCTGGTCGCGACAACTGCTTTTCACTTTCGGCATTTTTAATCATTTGAATCACACTTTAATAATTAATACCGACGAAATCACAGAAATACTCGCCCACATAACCTCAAACTAACATACTTCTGTTCAAGAGGTTCAAGATCGAGCCCAACTGAAAACAGATGCACAGCCAAGTTGATGGTGCTGCAATCAAGAGCTGTGAAACAGAGTTGGTTTAAACTAGATTTAAGATATGAACCCTGTTGTAGCCATAAAATAATTTTCCAAGTTGGGGCCAAACTTGCAACTGGTCAAACATTTGGCAATTTCCACGCGGGATAGTTCGCATGGTTCACACCGATGCAGGCAATGTAACCTCAAAATCCATAAGTGATGAAAGAACCCCACACAAATGTATGGATCATACAAAATATTTGGTTGGATCAACCAAAACATTTGTTTAGATCAACCAAAATATTTACTACAATCAACCATACTTTATTAACCAACAAATGTGGTTAAATAAGCTAAACATTTGATTGACTATATAGCAATGTATTTATTTGTTTGATCCAGCCAAATTTTTGTTGAATCAAACGAACTTTTTTCTGAGTGTACTGCGTATATTACCAGAGATATCATAGTCTGTGTTCAAATGCATTTTACGTTAATTGTGCACTCAAAAAAAAGTTCTAGTTAAAGTTACTAGACGCGTCTGGTTAAAAAATTTCTAGTTAGTTTAATCCAAAATTATGGTTAATATGACTAGAAAATTCTAGTTAATTAACTCTGGTTGATTTTTTCTGGTTAAAACTATTCTGGTTAAGCTGTCATCCTTGGGTCGCTTCGTGTCCTCAAAACACACGAGGGTTTCGCCGGCCTGTCGTTGTGATTTCGTCGTATCCTGTGACCACCCATCTCACGGTTGTGAGACGTGGCCATGCGTGGGACTTACCGCGGTCCTACTGGGAGCCGGTGTCATTTTTTAGATGGCAGTTGCTCACGGCCGTGAGACGTGGTTGCAGCTGAAACGGTTGCGCGATTTCGGCGGGAGCGAGTGCAACTTTGTAGAATGACACCAGCTTCCGGTGAATTTCCGCGGTTGTCCTTAAGACCAACTTTTTAATACATTTTTTTTTCTTAATTTTCATTACAAATTATTTTACTCAAAATCGAGACTTTAATTATTAGACACCTTTTATACGAGCAGCTTCAAGAATCGCCACTAATAATTTTCTGTATGAACTCAAACGTCCCCAACACAACTGTCTTGAAAAAGGTTTCAGTAAAAATTCTCCTGATTTCGAATATCTTGGGTTTTTTTCTTCAGAAACCTGCTCTGTTTTTGTTGAAACCATCTTGTTTCACAATTTCATTATTTATTATTTGCCACGATTTATGCACCTTTGGGGTCATAACCGAGCATTATAAAACATCATTCGGACTCCAGAGAAGCAAAAATCGTAGTAAATAATTGCTAAATTTAAAAAGTTACTACAACTTACATAACATCTTTTACAAAAAAAAAAACAATAACTCGTTTTATGTACTTGAAGTTACGAACGTTCATACGAACGAAATTAAAGAATTTTTTGGGACCTTAATCATTTAGGAGGTCCAAAAATGATATTTTGTCCGCATTTTTTTCTAACTTTTAACTTTTATGAGGTTACTACCCTCAGGCATCACCCATTATTCAGACCTGCCTCATACAAGTTTGATTGTCGATATTTAAAAATTTAAAAACGTCAAAAATTCTATTTGTTTTATTCCGCGAATTATGAAGTAGGCGACAATGTTCGGCAAGGCCCCTCAAAACCACCCTTACGGTATGCAGGCCTAAAATGTAAAAAATGACAAGTTTGATGGTCGATATTTGAAAATATAAAAACGTCGAAAATTTTCTTCTTTCATCCCACGAATTATAGGCGAGATGAGAATGTTCGGCAAGACCCCTAAAAACCACCCTTATGGTATGCAGACCTAAAATGTTAAAAATGACCAGTTTGATTGCCGATATCTGGAAATATAAGAGCGTCAAAAATCTTATTTTTTTTATCTTTTCAAATATCCACAATCAAACTGGTCATTTCTAACCTTTTAGGTCTGAATACCCTGCGGGTGGTTTTTAGGGGTCTTGCCGAATATTCTCATCTGGTCTACATTAGTGGCATAAAAAAAGATTTTGAACGTTTTTTTATTTTCAAATATCGACCATCAAACTGGTCATTTTTAACCTTTTAGGTCTGCATACCCTGCGGGTGGTTTTTAGGGGTCTTGCCGAATATTCTAATCTGGTCTACATTAGTGGGATAAAAAAAGATTTTGGACGTTTTAATATTTTCAAATATCGACAATCGAACTTGTCATTTTTAACATTTCAGGTCTGCATGCCATAAGGGTGGTTTTTTGGGTCTTGCCGAACATTAGCATCTGGTCTATAATTCGTGGGATAAAAAAGATTTTTTGCGTTTTTATATTTTCAAATATCGACAATCAAACCTGTAATTTCTAACATTTTAGGTGTGCAGACCTTAGGGGTGGTTTCTAGGCTGGTGTATAATTCGTGGAATAAAAAAAGACTTTTGGCGCTTTTGTATTTTCAAATATCGACAATCAAACTTATTTTTAATATTTTAGGTCTAATTACAATAAAAGTGGGTTTTAATGGTCTTACCGAACATTTTCATTCGGTCCATAATTGGTGGGATAAAAAAAGATTTTTGGCCTTATTGTATTTTCAGATATCGACAAACGAACTTGTCATTTTTAACATTTTAGGTCTGCATATCATAAGGGTGGTTTTTAGGGGTCTTGCCGAACATTCTCATCTGGTCTATAATTGATGGGATAAAAAAAGAAGATTTTTGACGTTTTAATATTTTCAAATATCGACAATCAAACTGTCAGTTTTAACATTTTATGTCTGCATACCATAAGGGTGGTTTTTAGGGGTAATTTCAAATCGCTTAATTTTTAAAACTTCCTTTATAACTATTATTCATTCTTGAGATTTTCCAATAAAATATTTTGCAATTTAAATGATTTGTCTAAAGTGCGCCATCTGTTGCCTAAAAGTCGCAACTCCTGATGGATAAATTCCACTTGTTTGCATGCGATTGAAAATAAATAAATTTATACTGAAAATAATAGTAGAACTATCAGATGACGAGAGTGTCTGTAGGAAAACTGATAAAATCTCGTTTCAGGGCAGAAAACTTTTGCTCGAGTTTATTAAACGGTTGCATCGGAGTTGAGTTTTGAATTTCTCTTTCTATGACAGATCTCTTATCGAATTACAAATATCCCATAAAGTATTTCAATACTCTTGTTTTTCGAAAAATAAATGCTGAATGTTGTTGAGAATTGCCCAACGAAGAATTTCATGCATCATACATATGGGTTTGACACCCCTAATACACCCCGACGGGTACCTGAAAGCTACCCTTAAAACGAAAAATGTCAATTCTGAATGAAATCGACCTTTCGAGCACTTTATTCTCGTTTTTTAGTTAAAATTATTTCTATTGGTCTAGTGGAATATTTATTAACATTGGTGCATTATTTTCAATTATTTAGACAAATAGAATTTGTTTCCATAATTTTGTCGAAATTTATTTTTAATTAAAAATTATTGCCATTTCTTTGTTGGAATATTTATCAACATCCTTTAATTAATTTTTAATTATATAAGCAAATTCCGTTTGTTCAGAAAAAATTCAGAAATAAATAATAATTATTGTTTCCAACAATCAGTAGTTTTAATGTAAATGACAGAAAAGAAAAATTAACAAATTTTGTGAAAAATATTGTTTAAACAAATTAAAAGTTATTAAACATAAATAATAATTTATTACTTCAACGATTGGAAAATATTTGAAAATAAATTTATGTCACTTAACGATAATACAGTAATATTTTTTATAAAAAAACGAATTTTCGAACAAAAATTATTTGAACAACTGGAATTTGTTTGAACAATTGAAAATTAATTAACTTATGTTGATTAATATTCTAGCAAAGAAATGGTAATAATTTTTGATTAACAAAAATTTCGAAACAAAATATTGAAACAAATTGAAAAATAAGGTTGCTAATAAGATGTACATATTATTTAAAATGTCATCCTGGTACTTATCGAAAAATAAGGTGGCCATATAGGATGTACCTAATTTGTTAATTTAAAAAATCACCCAGATGCTCATCAAAAATAAGTTGTCTGAGGAAGATGACATATCTAAAATATGTGCATAATTGTTTTTATGTGTCACTTGCCTTGGCAAGTGGATGACAAGAAAAAAAAGGGTCCTGGCTGAATGCTTCTCTCTCTCTAAAAAGTGGGATGGAACTATTTAAAAAATCTGGCTATGCTTTGAGAGTTTTTGATTCAGAAAGGAAAGTTAGTTGGCCTCGTGACTTTGCATACTTCACTACGTAATTTTGTATGGTAAATTTTTAATTTTATAAATAAAGATTTTCATTTTTAATATATATCTAAATAAAATTTCCTCATTTTTCCGAGACTCTGTTTGTGACTTTTTACAGTAGTGTCGTGATGTACCGTGTGAAACAGATTGGATTATAAGACATGTATACATCCATACACGTAAAATTAATCATGACCATTTTTGTTTTAATTGAAAATAATTATTTGAATGGATAGAATTTTAAATACTTATTTATTTTTATTATAAAGAATAACTTTTATATGTTTTTTCACTTTTCTTTTTTTTCACTAATGAATGCAAAACTAGATATAGCAATCTTTAAGAGGTAAAGTATGCATATGCATGTATATGTATGTGTATTACAGGTATTATGTTTTGATTATTTGACTTGCATAAGAATTTTTTAGTTGGACCTTGTAGTTTTCCTATAAATGATCACTGATCTAACATTTTTTGTTCTAATTCACACTATTCAACGTTTGCCTCATCTTAAGGGCATGTGATACTTCGTCGTGTGGTAAATCGGGTTCAGTTCCCCCGGGTTTTTGTCCACAAAAATTTAAATTTTTAAAAACTGTATTTGGAGATGCTATAAAATAGAACAACAGACGTCCCCGAACACTTTTTTGAGGGATAATAGAAAATTCAGGACTTAATCATTAATTTAAATTTGAATCGCTCAAGCTCGTACATTTTTAGTTTTGGATTTTTAGTAGTAAAAGTGTTTTTAGGACCTCAAAATAAACGGTTAAATTTGGGTGGCTTCTGCTTTTTAATTTTATAATTTTTCATGTTCTGGATAAACCAAATTAAAACGCTTTAAAATTCAAAACAATTATAGTGAACTGTTAAAATTTGTTTGAAAATTTTCAAGTGCTCCTCAAATTCCTAATAAAGTTAAGCTCTTTTAACGAAAAATGTAATAGTTGATATCTGAATCAAAAAGATTAATTTTCAGCTTAAAAATATGTATTTTCAACCAGAGATGAGTTTTCAACTAACATAACTAATCTTTAACCCAAAAAGTTTATTTCCACAAAAGTAGTTCGACTTCCAAGCAAGTAGTGAATTTTTAACCAAAACAGAGGAATTCTCAATGAAAAATCTAATAGTTGATATAATAACTGAAAATATGAATTTTCAACCAAAAGTAAGGACGATTTTCTAACAAAACTATTGAATTTCCAATAAAATAATTTATTTTTTTACAAAAAAGATGAATTTTCAATCAGAAAGTTTAATTTTGTACCGAAATGACGGACTTTCCACAAAAACGAAAAATTTTCCACCAAAAAATAAATAAATTAATTATCATTTAAAAGAAATTGATTTTTAACAAAAAAAAAAACGAATTTTCAACTTAATACTTGAATCTTCATCTAGACATCAACCAAACGTCAAACGAAACAGTTTGAGGTCCAACTAAGTATAGTGTAATTTTCAACCCAAAAAGATAAATTCTGAATGAAAAATGTAACACCTCATATTTCGAGCAAACAAGATTTTTATTTTAAGTCAAAAACTGTTAAATCCTCAACCAAAAAAGATTAACCTTTCTTATCAAATTAATACAAAATTTCTACCTTATAGATATAGCTTATAGGTTATGTGCACACGCTTGTTTACAAAGGCAAGCTTATATATTAAGAAATTACTTACATGTAAGGACATCACGTAGATGTAAGAAGTTATTCTTCTCTAGGAAGTCATCCATGATAAAAAGTTCTTAAGTTCACTAGTAAAACTAACATAAACACTAATATTACGACAAACCGTTTGTCGCATCAAAACAATCTCCGCGCGAAACTCGGCTTGGGGATGCCGTTCTCCCGCCTAAAGGGAGCGTTACTGTACCAACACTGTTGGGGCTACACCTGTTCCAATGTGGGCACACAGAGTGCCCAACAAGAGAGAGAAGCAGCACCAAGCTGCGGGCAGGCGGCGCGCGACGTATTTGGTGTTGCAGCTCTATCACGTGGGCGAGCAGCCCACCCAAAATTTTTTCAGTGTACAATTTTTTGAAAATCCTACAAAAGTAAAAAAAGATAGCTTAAAATCGTCTAGATTCTTTTTTGAAAATTTTGAAAATCTTATTAAATATTCTTTTAAAATAAGTTTTTAAATATTCTTAGTTTTGCTAGGAATTTTGATACAAATTTTTTATTTATTTGCAACCGTTCAAAATGCTTAAAAGCTTATAAATCTTGTGTTCGAAATCTTCAAAAATCTACATTATGTTTCAAATGTTTAGAAATCTTTTCACATTTTAAATTATTTTGGGATCTTTTCGAAACTTGTAAATATATTTTAAACTTACTCCATTATTTTCCAATTTAATAATTGTTCAATTGTCATTCATCAATCAAAATTTTTTTTATTCTTTTTAAATATTTTCTCAAATTAATTTTTCACAATAAAAAAACATTTTGCATTTTTTTAATACGTTTAGAGATACTTAAAAAGCTTCAAAACTTTAATGCGAAATCTTCAAATATCTGAATCTATTTTCCGAAATCTTTTCCAGTTTTAAATTAAGTTTGGATCTTCTCAAAACTTGTGAATATCTTTTAAACTAACTAAATATTTTTCAAAATGATAACACCGGCACAAAAAAAAAAGTGGTCTGCCCGGCGGACTACACCGGCATATATATATATATATATATATATATATGTTTTTGGTGTCGCTGAATCCGAATCTTGGGTCCAAATATCCAAGTTAGCTCGTATTTTTCAAAAAAAAAAAAAAAAAACCGCAAAAATAAACGTAAAAGAAAACCATTAAATTAATCCCTGGGACCAGTTAAATTGTCCTATAAAAGGCATGATATTCATAAGACGAAAAAAAATCTTTGAAACTTCCGTCAAATTATTAAAATCAATCGAGAATTCCCCCTCATTCGAAAAGAATAACAATTTCAAATTCAAATAACTATAAATTGATTGGAAAAATATTCGAACATTATTATAAAATTCAGTGAAAACCATTAAATTAACCCCTGCATCCTGTTAAAATGTCCTACAAATTCCACGATTTTTATAAGACGAAAAAAAAAGGTATGAAACTTCCCTCAAAGCATGAAAATCAATCGAGAGTTCCCTCTAATTTAAACAGAATAGCAATTTCAAATTCAAATCACTATAAATTGATTGGATAAATATTCGAACATTATTATAAAATTCAGTGAAAACCATTAAATTAATCCCTGGAACCATCTAAAAAGACCTAAAAATGTCACGATTTTGATAAGATGAGAAAAAAGCTTTGAAATTCCCGTCAAACCATTAAAATCAATCGAGAATTCCCTCTCATTCAAAAAGAATAACAATTTCAAATTCAACTCACTATAAATCAATCAGAAAAATATTCGAACATTATTATAAAATTCAGTGAAAACCATAAATTAATCCCTGCATTCTGTTAAAATGTCCTACAAATGCCATGATTTTTATAAGACGAAATAAAAGCTTTAAAACTTACGTCAAAGCATTAAAATCAATCGAGTGTTCCCTCTAATTTAAACAGAATAACAATTTCAAATTCAAATCACTATAAATTGATTAGCAAAATATTCGAACATTATTGTAAGATTCAGTGAAAACCTTTAAATTAATCCCTGGAACCTGTCAAATAGTCCTAAAAAGGCCATGATTTTCATAAGACGAAAAAAAAGGTTTGAAACTTCCCACAAAGCATTAAAATCAATCGAGAATTCCCTCTCATTCAAAAAGAATAGCAATTTCATACTCAAATCACTATAAATCAATTGGAAAAATATTCAAATATTATTATAAAACTCAGTGAAGACCATTAAATTAATCCCTGGAACCTGTCAAAAAGTCCTATAAAGGCTATGATTTTTATAAGACCAAAAAAAAGGATTGAAACTTCCCTCAAACCACTAAAATCAATCGAGAATTCCCACTAACTCAAAGAGAATAACAATTTCAAATTCAAATAAACTATAACCTGATTAGAAAAATATTCTAACATTATTATAAAATTCAGTGTGAATCATTAAATTAATCCCTGGAACCTGTCAAAAAGTCCTAAACAGGCCATGATTTTCATAGGACGAAAAAAAAGGTTTGAAACTTCCCACAAAGCATTACAATCAATCGAGAACTCCCTCTCATTCAAAAAGAATAACAATTTCGAATTCAAATCACTATAAATTGATTGGCAAAATATTCGAACATTATCACACAACTCAGTGGGAACCATTAAATGAATCCCTGGAACCTGTGAAAAAGACCTAGAAAGGCTATGATTTTTATAAGACCAAAAAAGAGGTTTGAAACTTCCCTCAAAGCATTAAAATCAATGGAGAATTCCCTCTAATTGAAAGAGAATAACAATTTCAAATTCAAATCACTATTAATTGATTAGCAAAATGTCCGAAAACATTATTATAAAATTCAGTGAAAACCATTAAATTAATCCCTGCATCCTGTTAAAATGTCCTACAAATGCCATGATTTTTATAAGACGAAATAAAAGCTTTAAAACTTCCTTCAAAGCATTAAAATCAATCGAGAATTCCCTCTAAATCGAAAAGAATAACAATTTCAAATTCAAATCACTATAAATCAATTAGAAAAATATTCGAATATTAATATAAAACTCAGTGAAAACCATTGAATTATTCCTTGGAACCAGTTAAGAAGTCCTAAAAATGTCACGATTTTTATACGACGAAAAAAAAGCTTTGAAACTTCCGTCAAACTATTAAAATCAATCGAGAATTCCCTCTCATTCATAAAGAACAACAATTTCAAATTCAAATCACCATCAATTGATTGGCAAAATATTCGAACATTATTATAGAATTCAGTGAAAACCATTAAATTAATCCCTGCATCCTGTTAAAATGTCCTACAAATGCCATGATTTTTATAAGACGAAGGTGCATAGAGAGATTAATGCCGCTTTGGAAAACCAGATTTACAATCTCATCTGGAAAACATCGTGTGATCACTAACAGTGTCACCTTTCAGAGAGGTGTGTTTCAGGGCGACACCATGAGCCCTCTCCTCTTTTGCCTCAAATTACTGGCACTATCTCTCGCACTTCGCCATTCCGAAGAGTACCTCTGCGGCAAACCTGGAAACCAAAAGCACAAGGTCACTCATGTATTGTACATGAATGATCTTAAGATCTATGCTAAAAGTCAAAAGAAACTACATCTGGCTCTAGACATTGTCGAAGAGTACACTCAAGAGATGGAAATGGAGTTCGGATTAGAAAAATATGCCAAGGTTTATTTGAAGAAAGGAAAACTGAATGGCATCCCGGAAGACCCTGAGCTCGTCCATAGAAACGCTAGTCGACACCTTGGCGCTAGAGAGACTTATACATACCTGGGCGCGCCACAGAGCCGCATTCAGGACGTGAAATCTATAAAGGATACTCTCCGATGCAGATGCAAACGTCTCATTCGACGGATTTGGTCTTCTCGACTGTCGGCAAGGAAGAAAGTATCTGCGACGAACATGCTTGCCGTCCCGTTAGTACTTCATTCATTTGGAGTGGTTTCATGGACGAACGACGAGCTCAGATCCCTCGATATCGGGTCTCGAAAGGTGAGGCACATGAACAAAGGCATGCACCTTAAATATTCTGTTCCGCGACTCCACATCTCACGCCGTTACGGTGGTCGCGGAATACAAATGGTCAGGAAGCACGAAGTGGGCAAAGGGGCGTTTCTGTACAAATCAGCAGAGGAGGCTGCTGAAACACTCGGCCTTGACTTCAATATCAGGGGTGAGCAAAATGCATCAAATCTTACCCATTTCGAATACTCACTCCTGGAGGCCCGGATTGAGAAAGCACAGGAAAAAAACTTCCGCGAATAGCTCCTCGAAAAGAAGATGTACAACGTCTTCCACAGAAATGGGGAGGATCTGTCGTTGTCGTATAAGCTAACGTTCGCTTTCCTTGAATCACCCGGACTGAAGTCGGGCACGGAGGGTTTCATTTTGGCATGTCAAGACAGTGTCATTTCCACTCTAGTATACCGTCATGATTTTTGAGCCGAGACATTCCCGATGATAGCTGCAGCGCGCGTCATGCACACCCCGAGGATCTAGGGCACGTACTATCTAGTTGTCCAACTCATGCGGGAACGACCTGCATCCAAAGGCACAATGCAGCACTAAGAGTGCTTTATTACCATCTCTGTCACTCTGACAGCATCAGCCCAAATACCGCTCCGCTAAACGCTCCTAGGCAAATTGAGTCAATTGTCGAAAATGAGAAGTGCCGCATATACTTGAACTTCATATTCTCGACAATTGTTTCTGTTGCGCGCTCGAGGCCTGACATAGTTCTTCTTGATTCCGAGAAACGAAGCATGTTCGTTATCGAATTTTTGGCACAAGCTGACAAAAGCCAAAGTCATACCCGAAATATACTGTTGAGCTAATCGTCTTGTTCATCGGTGCTCTCAGAGGTGCCCAGGTTTCACTACCTAATAGCATGAAAAGCATCCCTGCGTGTCAACACAATGCTGAAACACTTGCCGGGAAAATGCAGAGGGCGATCGTCCTTGGGTCGCTCCGTGTCCTCAGGGTACACCAGACTTTTGCCGGATCATCGTATTGAGTTCGTAGCGGACTGTAACCACTTATCGCACGATCGTATGACATGGTTACAGCTAAAATTTTACTGCGATTTCGCTGGGAGTGGGTGCAATTTTTCAGATAAGCACCTGCCCCCAGCGAAATCCCGCTGTTGTTCTTCTAAAAAACTTAACAACCGCCGCAGGGTCCCACTGGGAGCAACTGCCATCTAAAAAAATGACATCAGCTCCCAGTAGGACCGCGGTAAATCCCATTCATTGCTACGTCTCACAACCGTGAGATGAGCGGTAACAGGACACGACGAAATCACAACGACAGGCCGGCGAAACCCTCGCTTGTTTTGAGGACACGAAGCGACCCAAGGATGACAGCTTTCTACATCCATCTCACAAGTGCCGTGGCATATTTTTGGCACGCGGGTATGGCTTTAAGGTTACGAACCAGTGATAGTTTCGGGTCCTTGAAAAGATCGAAAAGTTTTTAAATCCTGCTTGAAAGTAATACGAAGCTTTTGTCTTAGAGTTGATACATGCTATGAGTTGCAATTTTTGCAATATTTTACGATTTCTGAAGCACAGGTGTCGGAAGGTTTAGTGAGAAGATTTGAAAGCTGACTTCATATCAGAAGTCTTGGAAAGTACCAGAGGTCGTAGAATCCACCACAGCATATAGGGAATTGTCGTGGAAATAACCCTTGGACATATTCATTTTTCTTCAGAATAGAAAAAATATATTTTTAGCCGTTGTAAATTTTGTGACGTATTACATATGTTATTTATCATATATCATGCAACATTGCTTTTAAATTGCACAAGCTGCTTGATAAGGTGGTACTTGAAAAGATCAAAAAGTTTTTAAATCCTTCTTGAAAGTAATACGAAGCTTTTGTCTTAGAGTTGATTATGTTAAGAGTTGCAATTTTTAGCAATATTTTACGATTTCTGAAGCAGAGGTGTCGGAAGGTTTCGTGAGATGATTTAAAAGCTGACTTCATATCGAAAGTCGTGTAAAGTACCAGATGTCATGGAATCCACCAAAGGATATAAGAAATTGTCGTGGAAACAACCGTTGGACATATATATTTTTTTTTTTATAAAAAACATAATCTTCAGTCGTTTTAAATTTTGTAACATATTACATATGTTATTTTTCATATATCATGCAACATTGCTTTTAATTTGCACAAGCTGATTGATAAGGTGGTACTTGAGCAGATTGAAAAATTCTGAAATCATGCTTGAAGGTAATACGAAGCTTTTGTTTTAGAGTTGTTACATGTTAAGAGTTGCAATTTTTAGCAATATTTGACGATTTCTGAAGCACAGGTGTTGGAAGGTTTAGTGAGAAGATTTGAAAGCTGACTTCATATCGAAAGTCGTGTAAAGTACCAGAGGTCGTGGAATCCACCACAGCATATAGGGAATTGTCGTGGAAAGAACCCTTGGACATATTTATTTTTTTCAAAATAAAAAACATAACTTTTAGTCGTTGTAAATTTTGTGACATATTACATATGTTATTTATCATATATCATGCAACATTGCTTTTAATTTGCACAAGTTGCTTGATAAGGTGGTACTTGAAAACATAGAAAAGCTTTCAAATCCTGCTTGAAAGTAATACGAAGCTTTTGTCTCAGAGTTGAAGCATGCTAAGAGTTGCAATTTTTAGCAATATTTTACGATTTCTAAAGTACAGGTGTCGGAAGGTTTAGTGAGAAGATTTGAAAGCTGACTTCATATCAGAAGTCGTGGACAGTACCAGATTTCGTGGAATCGACCACAGCATATAGGGAATTGTCGTGGAAATAACCCTTGGACATATTTATTTTTCTTCAGAATAGAAAAAAAATATTTTTAGTCGTTGTAAATTTTGTGACGTGTTACATAGGTTATTTATCATATTTCATTTAACATAGCTCTTAATTTGCACAAACTGCTTGCTAAGGTGGTACTTAAACAGATCGAAAAAATTTTTTATCCTGCTTGAGAGTAATACGAAGCTTTGGTCTTAGAGTTGATGCATGCTAAGATTTGCAATTTTTAGCAATATTTTACGATTTCTGAAGCACAGGTGTCGGAAGGTTTAGTGAGGAGATTTGAAAGCTGACTTCATATCAGAAGTCTTGGAAAGTACCAGAGGTCGTGGAACCCAGCATAGCATATAGGGATTTGTCGTAGAAGGAACCCTTGGACATATTTATTTTTTTCAAAATAAAAAACATCACTTTTAGTCGTTGTAAATTTTGTGACATATTACATATGTTATTTATCATATACCATGCAATATTGCTTTTAATTTGCACAAGCTGCTTGATAAGGTGGTACTTGAAGAGATCGAAAAGTTTTCAAATCCTGCTTGAAAGTGATACGAAGCTTTTGTCTTAGAGTTGATACATGTTAAGAGTTGCAATTTTTAGCAATATTTTACGATTTCTGAAACACAGGTGTCGGAAGGTTTAGCGAGAAGATTTGAAAGCTGACTTCATATCAGAAGTCGTGGAAAGTTGCAGAGGTCGTGGAATCCACCACAGCATATAGGGAATTGTCGTGGAAAGAACCCTTGGACATATTTATTTTTTTCAAAAATTTGTATTTTTTTGGCTTTTTCTATTTGGCTCGAAATTAGTTTTATTTTTATTATGAAATAATTTTTCAACTAAATTTGTTCTTTTTTTCAACATTCATTTGATTTGGTTAAAAACTTATTTCTCTAACTTAAAATTAAATTATTCTATTTTTGCTTAAAAATTGATCTTTTTAGTTGAAAATTCATCTATTTTGTTGAAAACTTGCCTTTTTTTTTGTTTTTTTTTATTTGGTTCAAAATTGGTTTCTTTTTATTAAAAATTAATTTTTTAACTGAATTTTTTTTTCAACATTCATTTGACTTGATTAAAAACTGAATTTTCAATTATTTTTTGTTTGTTTGAACATAGATCTTCTCCAGTTTAATTCCCTTTTTTTTGATGAAAATTTAATTATTAGGTTAAAAATTGTTCTTTTCTGGTAGAAAACTAATCTTATTGTTTGAAATTTCATTTCTTTCGTTGAAAATAAGTTTTTTAATGAAAATTAGTTTTTCTAACTAAAAATTAACTATTCCATTTTTCGTCCATTTTTTTATTTTAAGGACTTGTTGGCTGAAAATGTATCTGTTTGGTTGAAAAGTTAACTATTTCGTTCAACATTAATTTTATTTGGTTAAAAATTATTTCTCAAACTAAAAATTAAATTATTATATTTTTGGTTAAAAATTGATTGTTTTTTATTTGAAAATTCATCTATTTTCTTGAAAATTTGTCTGTTTTGTTTTTTTCTATTTGGTTGAAAATTAGTTTTCTTTTTATTAAAAATTAATTTTTTAACTGAATTTTTTTTCAGCATTAATTTTATTTGATTAAAAACTGAATTTTTAATTATTTTTTGTGTGTTTAAACATAGATCTTCTTCAGTTTGAAATTTAACTATTTATTTGAAAATTACTTTTTTTTTGGTTGAAATCTTTTTTTATCGAAAATAAGTTTTTTTAACTAAAAATGTATGTATATTCTTTGTCGAAAATATTTGTCATACACATTTTATCTTTATGGTAGAAAATTCATTTGTTCGGTTAAAAATTTAAGTATTTCGTTGACAATTTATTTTATTTCCTCAAAAATGTATTTCTCTAACTGAAAATTGAACTATTCAATTTTTGGTTAAAAATTTATTTTTTCAGTTGAAAATTCATCTATTTTGTCAAAAAAAATTTCTTTTGTTAGTAGAAAATTAACCTTTTTGGTTGAAAATTTTATTTAAAAATTAAAATATTTTCTTGAAAATTCATGTATTTTGTTAAAAATTATACTTTTTTGGTAGAAAATTAGTTCTTTATTGAAAATGAATTTTTTTCAACCTAATTTTTAATTTTCTTCAATTGAAAATGGAACTATTATATATATATTTCTTAATTTATCTTTTTTAATTAAAAAATAATCTATTTTGTTGAAAATTAAATTTTTAATTGAAAATTTAATTATTAAGTTGAAAGTCCCATTAAAAATTAAAATATTTGGTTGAAAATTCATGTATTTTGTTGAAAATTATCCTTTTTTGTTAGAAAACTAATCTTTTTGTTTGAAATTTCATTTCTTTGGTTGAAAATAATTTATTAATTGGAAATTAGTGTTTCTAACTAAAAATTTAACTATTCTGTTTTTCGTCGAATGTTTTTTATGGATATTTATTCTTGTTGGGTGAAAATTAAAAAAACTTATTTTTCTAACTGAAAATTGAATTATTCTATTTTTGGTTAAAAATTTATTTTTTCAGATGAAAATTCATCTATTTTGTTGAAATTTTTTCTTTTTTTTGGTAGAAAATTAACCATTTTGGTCGAAAATTCCATTTCAAAATCAAAATATTTGGTTGAAAATTCATGTATTTTATAAAAAAAAATTTTTTTCGTAGAAAATTTGGTTTTTTTATTGAAAATTAATTTTTTTCAACTAAAAATTTAATTTTCTTTAACTGAAAATGGAACACTTGAATATTTTTGTAATTTACCTTTTCCAGTTGAAAATTCATCTACTTTGTTGAAAATAAAATCTTTTGTTGAAAATTTAATTTTTTAGGTTGAAAATTCCATTAAAAATTAAAATATTTGGTTGAAAATTCATTTATTTTGTTAAAAATTATTCTTTTTTGGTAGCAAATTAATCTTTTTGTAAGTTCATATCATATTCATAGAAAATTATTATTTTTTTGTCAAAAACTTGACTATTTTGGTCAATAACCAAAATTATAAAAATAAATTTAGTAGAAAACTATTTTTTTTTTTAAATAAAAATTCCGCATTTTAGTTAAAAGTTCATTTCTTTGGTTAAAAATGTAACTATTTTGTTGAAAATTCATGCATTTTTTTGAAAGTTTGTCTTTTTTGGTAGACATTTTTGTTTTGTTTTTCTGTTAAAAGTTCCTCATTTTAGTTGAAAATTCATTGCTTTGGTTAAAAATGTAACTATTTTGTGGAAAAATCATGTATTTTGTGGAAAGATGTTTTTTTTTTTGGTATAAAATTAATCAAGAACGAAAATTAATTAATTAATTAATTTTGGTAAAAAATCATTTTTTTGTTTTGTTAAAAATTTAACTATTTTCTTCAAAATTCATTTATTTCGTTGGAAATTTGTCTTTTTTGATATAAAATTAATTTAAATCGAAAATTACTTAATTAATTAATTTTGGTAGAAAATTAATTTTTTTTTTGCAAAAAATTTGACTGTTTTGCACAAAATACATCTTTTTTGGTATAAAATTAGTCAATAACCACAATTAATTAATTAATTTTCGTAGAAAATCATTTTTTTGTTTTGTTAAAAATTCCTCATTTTAGTTGAAAATTCAATTCTTTGGTTAAGAATTTAACTTTTTTGTTGAAAATATGCCTTTTTTTATAGAAAATTAATCAAAAACCAAAATTATTAAAATAATTTTGGTAGAAAATTAAATATTTTTTTTTGTTAAAAATTCCGCATTTTAGTTGAAAATTCATTTCTTTGGTTAAAAATGTAACTATTTTGTTGAAATTTCGTATTTTTTTGTAGAAAATTAATCAATCACCAAAATTAATTAATTAATTAATTTTCGTAGAAAATCATTTTTTTGTTTTGTTCAAAAATTCCGCATTTTAGTTGAAAGTTCATTTCTTTAGTGAAAAATTGAACAATTTTGTTCAAAATTCATGTATTTTGTTCAAAATTTGTCTTTTTTGGTAGAAAATTTATCAATAACCAAAAGTAATTAATTAATTAATTAATTTTGGTAGAAAATCATTTTTTGTTTTGTTAAAAAATCCTCATTTTAGTTGAAAATTAATTAATATCCAAAATTACTTAATTAATTAATTTTGGTAAAAAAATTCACTTTTTTTTTGGTTAAAAATTTGACTATTTTGTACAAAATACGTCTTTTTTTTGTACAAAATTAGTTTTTTTCAATACGAATTCCGCATTTTAGTTGAAAGCTAATTTCTTTGGTTAAAAATGTAATTATTTATTGAAAAATCATGTATTTGGTTTAAAATTGGTATGTTTATTAAAATAATTTTGGTAGAAAACTATTTTATTGAAAAATCATGCATTTGGTTTGAAATTTGTATGTTTTGGTAGAAAATTAATCAATAACCAACATTAATTAATTGTTTTGGTTGAAAATTAATTTTTTTGGTTAAATATTCATTTCTTTTTCATTTCTTTGGTTGAAAGTTCAATTATTTTATTGGAAATTCGTCTTTTTTAGTACAAAATTAACCTTCTTGGTTGAAAATTCATTTTTTTTTGTAAAAATTTCCAATTTTAGTTGAAGATTAATATCTTGGATTAAAAATTTAACTATTTTACTGAAAACTTACGTATTTTGTTGGAAATTTGTCTTTTTTTTTGTGGAAAATTGACCAATAACCAAAATTAAATAATTAATTTTGGAAGAAAATCATTTTTCTGTTTGGTTAAAAATTCCTCATTTTAGTCGAAAATTCATTTCTATTGTTGAAAATTTAACTATTTTCTTAAAAATTCATGTATTTCGTAGAAAATTTGTCTTTTTTGATAGAAAATTTATTAATATCCAAAATTGATTAATTAATTTTTGGTAGAAGATTCTTTTTTCTTTGTCAGAAATTTGACCATTTTGTGAAAAATACGTCTTTTTTGCTATAAAATTAGTCAATAACCAAAATTATTCAAATAATTTTGGTAGAAAACTATTTTTTTATTTTTTTTTAATGAAAATTCCGCATTTTAGTTAAAACTTCATTTCTTTGGTTAAAAATGTAAATACTTTGTTGAAAAATTATGTATTTCGTTTAAAATATAAAAATGAGTCAACCTTATAATAGCAATTTCTATAATATTGAATAATTTGCAATTTTAAGTGTTTAAAATGAATTTATCCCAAAGCAAACAAGAAATTATAACACTTAAAACGATACATATTCAAAATAAATGTATCTTCAATGTTCAATTTTAAAAAATGAAGAATTTTGCATTGAAAATTGTTCAAATTAAAGAATTTATAAGCAAAACTCGAATGAAATTGGCGTATTTCATGCTTATGGACTAAATGTAAAAATGGCTGTTTCGAACGATATCAAGGAAATACACAGTTAAATGAAGACAGTTAGATTCTAGTTAAATGAAGATAGAGATGGGTCAATGTTTTCAGCGATAACTGTAGAGTGCTCGTCTCACCACCTAGTGATAGGGGAGCTTGCAGCCGCCAAGTACCACCAGCTGCTCTAATCAATTTCTTATTATTATTATTATTTCCTGGGCTGAGACCGTGAGAGCCCCTGATGCTTGCGTGATCTCGTTACGTCCCCTTGTGAGCCTCAGGGTGGGCAAGAAAAGGGTAGTGTATATAGGGGATAAATAAGGAGGGAAGGTAGAATACAAGTGTCACAGAGGAGTTTTAAAATAACGAGAGGACTTGAATGCAAGGAAGAAATATGGGGAATGTTAAAAGAGAGACGTGAAAATAGCGTTCTAGAATGTGTGGAAGATGCAAGCAGCAGGAAAGGAGTAGGTAAAAGGGAGGGAAATGGGTGGCATGTTGTCAAGTGTAAAAAAGGAAATATTGGTAGGGGAGGGGGTGTGGCTGAATACATAGACCAGATAACCAAGGGAAGAGGTATGGGAAAGAGAAAAGGAGGTGTTCCTAAGTAACTCGAAACAAAAGGAAACGGATCGGGAAGGTAGGAGGCTACTGGACTTGTTGAAAGAGGCAAGATGGTTCATTTTTAACGGCAATTATAGGGCAGATTGAAGAAGGGGAATATACCTACGCAGGCATAGGAAACACCAAAGTGATATGCTCAGAGCACTTTCCAGTAATTGCAACAATGGCACTTGCAGATTCAAAGCGTGGTAGAAGGAAGTGAAGGGGGTAACGGAATGAAAAATGGACGAATGAGATCAAGAGACGAAAAAGATGGGTTCAAGAGACATTAATGGGACGATGAATGCAGCTAAAGTGAAGATAGGATGATGGAGAGTGTAAGTAAATGGATAAAAGGGGAAATGAAAAAGTAGAACTCAAAAGGAGAAAAAGAGAAAGAGCACGAAATAATTGTAAAAGAGAAAAGAAAGAAGGAGAAAAAAGGTACATAGAAAAGAGTGGAGTAAGCGGTGAAGAAAGGAAGGGAATGGGAGGTGATTAACAGGGAAACAGGAGAAAGGAAGAGCATAAATGAAGAAATGGGAATGAAAGAGTGGACAAAGCACTTCGAGGGGTGTTAATTTGTATGGAAAATAGAATAAAGGGAGAGGGAATGAAAGCGGTAGTGGGAAACGAGGACAGCGAAAAAGAAATTAGTAGGGAAGAGGTGAATGAGGCGATCGCAAGGTTGAAAAAAAAGCAAGACAACAGGGGAAGATGGCTTGGAAAATGAAGGACGAAAATACGAAGGATTAGGGGTGAAAGAAGAGATGTAGACGATTTGCAACAATGTATGGAGAGGAGAAAGGTGGCTGGAGGAATGGAAAACAGGGCTGGCAGTAGCGTGGATTGAGAAAGGAGAGGGAAAAAGAATGGAGGTATATAGAGGTATCACACTCATGTCGGTGGGATATAAAATTTATGAGGAAGTGCTTAGAAGGATTTTGGAAGGACGAGAAGGGAAGTCACCACACAACCAAATGTGTTTTGGAAAAGGCATGAAAAACACAGGAAGCAACTACATACGTGCTCAACTATCTAGTTAATAGAAACCTAGCGAGGAAGAGTCGCACTGTTTGTAATTTTCGATCCGTGCTACGGTCGGATCGTTTTTTTTTGTTTAATGGGTCGGCCTTAGATTGTCGAAAATCCAATATGCGACTGAGAAAAGGCATTTTAAGTTTTTAATTTATAATTATGACCGTAACAATCTAAACCGATGCATACAGAATGCAGATCCAGAGAGACATAAAGACAATAATGTGTCAATCTGCTGGTTAATATTACGCCTTTTAACCAAGGAGTTGAATTATTAATATAAAAAAATGAATTTTTAACGAGAAATGTAATAGTTGATATTAAACAAACAAACAAAAAAACAGATTTTAATTAAAAAAAAAAAAAAAAATTGGATTTAAACTAAAAAAGACAAATTTTTAACAAAATACTTGAATCCTCGTCTAAAACAGATTATTTTCAACTAAACAATTTGATTTTTAACCAAAAAATTGAGTTATTTTCAATAAAGATGAATTTCCAACCAAATAGTTCAATTTTATGCCAAATTAATTAATTTTCCAGCCGAAAATACGAATTTTTTACAAAGCAGTTTAATTTTTAACCCGAAAATGTTAATTTTCAACAAAAATGTTAATTTTTAAGAAAAATGTTAATTTTCAAGAAAAATGTTAATTTTCAACAAAAATGTGAATTTTCAACAAAAATGCTAATTTTAAACAAAAATGTTAATTTTCAACCAAATAGTTAAATTTTCAGTTAGAAAAAAATGTTCAACCAAAAAAAAACAAGTTTTTAAAAATAAAATTATAAATCTTCAACCAAAAGAAGAATTTTTTAAGAAAGTAGTTCAATTTTCAACCAAGGATTTGAATTTTTAATCTAAAAAATTATTTTTCAACGGAAAATGTAATAGTTGATATCTAAAAAAAAAAAAGATTTTAATTAAAAATAAAAAACAATTGAATTTAACCTAAAAAAGAGAAATTTCTAACAAAATACTTGAAGCCTCACCTAAAACAGATTATTTTCAACTAAACAATTTGATTTTTAACCAAAAAATTGAGTTTCTTTGAAAAAAAAAATAGTTGAATTTTCAATTTGAAAAAAAGTATTCAAGAAAGAAAGAAAATTTTCAACAAAGTAATTCATTTTTGAATCAAATAATAAAATTTGTAAATAAAAAATTTGAAATCTTGAGGCAAAATTTAATAGTAGGCTTTTCAACCGAGAAGAATGAATTTTGAACCAAAAAATCAAAAATACTTCAATTATCTTTTAAAGTTCCATTAATTAAGTAAGCCTGCGATAAAAAAAGAGGAATTTTGATAATTTACAGTCTAAAGAAAAACATTTTAAATAAACATTGAACTTTATTTTTAATACCCGAAACATTTTACGACACTATTTTGATCCTTTTTTTTAATTTTTGACACTATTTGCACTATTTTTTATCTCTAAAGTGAATCCGAGGCCTGAAAAGTTCATCTATTTTGGCTGAAAATTCACCTCTTTGGTTGAAAATTTAACTAAAAGATTATTTACTTTGTTGAAAATTCTATTGTTTCGTCATAAAATAGTTCTTTTGTAGAAAATTCTACTGTTTTTTAGAAAATTCTTATTTTTGGTTCAATAATTCAATAGCTTGGCAGAAAGTTCAACTATTAGGTTCAAAATTTAACTTTTTTGTTGAAAACTCGTGTTTTTTTTTTTTGGTAAAAACATTAACTTTTTCCAATAAAAATGTTACTATTTCATTTTTTGTTGAAAAATTATGTTTTTTAGTTAAGAATTCAACTGCTTGATTTGCAAATTGAATTACTTTGCTAAAAATTCATTTTTCATTAATAGTTTAATTTTCTACCATTTTCTAACCAAAAAGAAGAATTTTCCACAAAAAAGTTAAATTTCCAACCAAAAAGTTAATTTTCAACCAATTTCAATTGGTTGTAATTGGTTGAAAGTTGCTTTGTAAAAATTAATTTGGTTTGTTTTCTTTAATAAAATTTTTAACGAAATAAATGAATTTTCAGCCAAATGGTTGAACTTTTATACTGAAAATATTAATTTTCAACAAAAAAGTTAATTTTCGACAAAATAGTGGAATTTTCTACCATTTTCTAACCAAAAAGTAAAATTTTCCACAAAAAAGTTAAATTTCCAACCAAAAGGTTAATTTTCAACAAATTTTTGTCCTTCTACCAAAGTAATGAAATTTTTCACGAAATAAATGAATTTTCAACCAATTTGTTGAAATTTTATACTAAAAATATTAATTTTCAACAAAAAAGTCAATTTTCGACAAAATAGTTTAATTTTTTATCATTATGAAACGAAAAAGACGAATTTTTCACAGACATACATTTTTAGCAGAAAAATAAATTTTCAACCAAATAGTGGAATTTTTCTTAGATTGAAAGTTCGACTGTTTTTTTTTTGGAAAATTCGTCCTTTTGGCTTAAAAATTCAACAAGTTGGTAGAAAATTGAACTATTTGGTAAAAAATTCAACTGCTTTTGTAAAAAATTCGCTTTTATAAATTGAAAATGATTATTTTTCAATTAAAATTTAACTACTGAAAATTCAACTATTTGGTTCAAAATCCTTTTTTTTCTATAGAAAATTAATCTTATTGATTGAAAATTAACTCTGATTTGCCAACATTAGTTTTCCGATTATTCGATAATAATTTCAGTTAAAAAATCATTTTTAAAAATGTTAACAAAATAGTTAACTTTTCAATAAAAAAAAGAAAAGATTTTTCAACTAAAATGATTAATCATCATTGAAAAAATTAATTTTTGAAGAAATTAGTTCCAATTTTAACTAAGTAGTTACCTTTTAAATGAACAAAGGTTTTTCAGTTGCTATTCAGGATTAGCGAAATTCTTGAAAATTTAATCAAATTGTTATATAAGAAGAAAAATCCTGGGACCAAAGTCTGTACAGGAAAATTATTGAAATTAATAATGAATTAATAATAAACTAATAATAAATTAATTAATAAAATAAAAATTTATTAATATATAGATTTCAAAAATATTATATTCAATGAAATATATTTGGACTATTATTTTTTTTTTTATAAAAAAAATGTTTTGTAAAAAGCGGGACGACTGAAAAATCCCGAAAATAAAATTCCCGACAGTTTATAATATTACCGAATTGGAAAATTCCCGAATAATAAAATCTTCCACAGAAAATTGCCGAATTATAAAATATCCGAATTGTAAAATTCCCAAATTTAAACAATTAAAACTAAAAAAAATATATTTTCTTGAATAAAAAGACAATAATGAAATATTATTTTGAAGAATAATTTTTGATGTTTAAAATTTCGAAAATAAATATTTAAATTTAAAATAAAAATTATTTAAAATAATACATTTCTTGGTGACTCAATTAAAAATAATTCTTTCAAATAATATTTCATTATTTTCCTTTTATTCAATAAAATATATATATTGTTTAAATTTTAATTGTTTAAATTCGGGAATTTTCCAATTCGGATATTTTATAATTTAGCCATTTTCTCTCGGGAACTTTATTATTCGGGAATTTCCCAATTCGGTAATATTATAAACTGTCGGCAATTTTATTATTCGAGAATTGTCAAATTCGGTAATATTATAAAATGTTCGGGAATTTTCGATTTCAGACATTTTTAAAATCGGGAATTTTATTATTCGGGAATTTCCCAGTTCGGGAATTTTGTTATTCGCGAATTTTCGATTTCAGAAATTTTTAAAATCGTAAATTTTATTATACGGGAATTTTCCAATTCAGGATTTTTAAAATACGGGAATTATATTATTCGGGAATTTTCCAATTCGGTAATATTATAATATGTTCGGGAATTTTATTATTTGGGAATTTTCGATTTCAGAAAATTTTAAAATCGGGAATTTTACTATATTCGGGAATTTCATTATTCGGGAATTTTCGATTTCAGAAATGTTTTAAATCGGGAATTTTATTATTCGGGAATTTTCCAGTTCGGTAATTTTATTTTTAGGGAATTTTCGATTTCACAAATTTTTAAATGCTGAAATTTTATTATTCGGGGATTTTATTATTCGGGAATTTTCTAATTCGGTAATATTATAAAATGTTCGGGAATTTTCGATTTCAGAAATTTTTTAAATCGGGAATTTTATCATGCGGAAATTTTCCAATTCGGGATTCTTAAAATACGGAAATTATATTATTCGGGAATTTTATCATTCGGGAATCATATTATTCGGGAATTTTTCAATTCGGTAAAATTCTAAAATTTTCGGGAATTTTACTATATTTGGGAATTTTATTATTGGGGAATTTTCCAATTCGGGATTTTTAAAAGACGGGAATTATATTATTCGGGAATTTTATTATTCTGGAATTTTCGATTTCAGCCATTTTTAAAATCGGGAATTTTATTATTCGGGAATTTTCCAATTCAGGATTTTTAAAATACGGGAATTATAGTATTTGGGAATTTTATCATTCGGGAATTATATTATTCGGGAATTTTCCAATACGGTAATATTATAAAATGTGTGGTTAGAGCACCTGACCGGAAATCAGTTGACCTGGTGTTCGAATCCCAGCGGAGTGAAAGGAGAAGATTTTTTTTCTGAATAAAATTTCATTTGAATAAATTTAATATTTTTTGGTTGAAAATTATTCTCCTTGGTGGAAAAATCATCCTTTTTAGTTAAAAATTCTACTACTTGGTTTGAATTTTGAATATTAAAAAATAAATCTTTTTTGGGTGAGGATTCATCATTTTAGTCGAAAATTCGACTATTTTGTGGTAAATAAACTTTTTTGTTAAAAATTGAACTATTCATTTGATAATTTAACTATTTCGTCGAATTTAATCCTTTTTGGTAGAAAATTCATCATTTTGAACAAGTTTGAACTAATTATTTGAAAATTTAACTATTCTCTTAAAAAGTGAATCATTTTTGGTTAAGAATTATTTTCCCCGATTGAAAATTCATCCTTTTTGGTTAAAAATTCTACTTCTCAGTTTAAATTTGAACTACTTTTTAAAACTTTTGTTTTTTTTTGTTAAGGATTAATAATTTTAGTTGAAAATTCGACTATTTGGTCATAAAATTATATTTGTTTAAAAAATTAAACTATTTATTTGAAAATTTAACTATTTGGTTAAATTTAATTTTTTTTGTTTGAAAATGATTCTTCTAGGGTAAAAATTAATCCCTTTTGTTATAAAATTCTACTACTGGGTTTAAATTTGAACTACTTTTTAAAAAATTTGTCTTTTTTGGTTGAGGATTCGTGATTTTAGTGAGAAATTCGACTATTTGGTCGTAAATTAATTTTTTTGTTAAAAATTAAACTATTTATTTGAAAATTTAACTATTACGTTGTATTTAATCTTTTTTGATAGAAAATTCATCCTTTTAAACAATTTTTAACTATTTTTTTGAAAATTGAACTATTCGGTTAAAAATAATTATTTTTGGTTGAGAATTATTTTCCTTCATTAAAACTTTATCCTTTTTCGTAAAAAATGTTACTACTTGGTTCAAATTTGAACTAATTTTGAAAAAATTTGTCTTCTTTGTTTCAGTAAATTGATTTTTTTTTGGTAGAAAATTATTCTCCTAGCTTAGAAATTCATCCTTTTTTGATAAAATTTCTACTACTTGGCTTAAATTCGAAATTATTTTTAAAAAATTCTGTTTTTTGGTTGAGGATTTATAATTTTAAATTTTATTTAATTTATTTAAATTTTATTCGGAGGAATGATCTTCTCCTTTCACTCCGCTGGGATTCGAACAGCAGGTCAACTGGTTTCCGGTCAGGTGCTCTAATTATTTTAGTAAATTTTAGTTGAAGATTCATCATCTTAGTCAAAAATTCAAGTGTTTGGTTGGAAATTCACTTTTTTGTTAAAAATTAATCTATTTATTGGAAAATTTAACTATTTGGTTAAAATTAATCATTTTTGGTTGAGAATTATTCTTCTTGGTTGAAAATTCATCCTTTTTTGTTAAAAATTATACTATTTGGTTTAAATTTGAACTACTTTTTTAAAAATTAGTCTTTTTTGGTTGAGGATTCATCATTTTAATTGAAAATCCGACTATTTGGTTATAAATTAATTTTTCGTTAAAAATTAAACTATTTATTTGAAAATTCAACTATTTGGTTCAATTGAATCTTTTTTGGTTGAAAATTATTCTCCTTGGTTGAAAATTCATCCTTTTTTGATAAAAATTATACTATTTGGTTTAAATTTGAACTAATTTTCTTAAAAATTCTTCTTTTTTGCTGGAGAATTGATCATTTAATTTGAAAATTCGACTATTGGGTTAAATTGAAACTTTTTTGGTTGAAAATTTATCCTTTTTGGTTAAAAATTCTACAATTGGGTTTAAATTTGAACTACTTTTTAAAAATCTTGTCTTTTTTGGTTGAGGATTCATTACTTTAGTTGAAAATTCGATTATTTGGTCATAAAATTAAATTTTTCTTAAAAATTAGACTATTTATTTGAAAATTTAACTATTTGATTAGATTCATCATTTTTGGTTGAGAATTATTCTCCTTGGTTGAAAATTCATCCTTTTTGGTTATAAATTCTACTTCTTAGTTTAAACTTGAACTACTTGTAAAAAAATTCATCTTTTTTTGGTTGAAGATTCATAATTTTAGTTTTCAGAAAAAAGAATTCTTCCTCTGATCTCTCTGTAGCTCAGTGGTTAGAGCACCTGACCGGAAATGAGTTGACCTGATGTTCGAGTCCCAGCGGAGTGAAAAAAGAAGATCTTTTTTCTGAATAAAATTTAATTAAAAATGTATACCTCTATATTAAAAAAAAAATTACAAACTCTTCAAATCTTGGAAGCCTTATTTAAATTCTCATAAACGTATGCAATTCCTTTCTCTCTTAAAATATTATTACTTATTTTTATGATTATTATAGGGTGCATAGCCTTTCCCTTTTATCTTAGTTACCTTTTTTTTCTTGAAATTCCCCTTTTCCCCTTTTCGCTTTGAATATACGATATTTGAAAATACAATATTTGAATTACGTAGAAAATTCTCTGAAATTAATAAGTGTGCCCATTATTTACTCAAGAAGAATTTTTTAAAATATGCATAAACATGTTTTTCTTTATTGAGTCATATGCACACATTTTCTAAAAAGTTGAATATGTCGAAACTGAAATTTATTCAGTTTGAACCAAAGAAACATTTTATCCTTTTGCTTTTTGGGAAAAAACTTTTATCCTGATTTAGGATTTTTGGGATTTCAGTTTTTTGGGATTTTGGTACGTTATAAACACCAAGAAAAAATGTTTTCCATGAATACAAAATAATAAGATGTTTCTTTGGTTTAGGCTGAAGAAATTTGATGTTTGAATCAATCCAAAAAACATGTTTGTGTACATTTTCAAAAAAATTTTAAATCAGGCAAAATTTATTTTTGAATTTTGAAATGTAAATTTCAGAAGGAGAACAGAATTGAAGAATTAATTGTAGTAAGGAAGAAATGAGAAATCTTGAAAAGAAATATTTATGAGAACGATCTTAGACACATTAAAATTGTATATTTAACTAATTAAATTTTTTTCTGACTTTTTTATATCACTGTAAATGGATTTCCAACGACCTGAGTATATCCAATTTTCGAAAATAAGATCTTGAAAGGCAGAAATCATTGAAAAATCATTGAAAATTATTTTAAAATATATAATTTCTTACAAAAAGGTTGTTTGTTCTTTTCAACTGCAAAAAGAAATGTTTAACCTTTCCCCTATTTTCCCCTTTTTCGTGAGAAAATCACCATATTTACCCTTTTTAAGCTCTTTTTGCGCTATGATCCCTGTTATTATTTTTTCATCCTATAAAATCATTTAAAATCTTATGAAATGCTAGGAAATTTTTGAAAATTGCATCAAATTTGAATTCCTAAAAGTTAATTAACTAAAAGTAAACTAGAATAGTTTACAAATAAACAATCTTGATTTTAAAGCACATATCGAAACATTAAAAATGTTTTGGTTTCATTTTTAAACCTTTCAAAATTTTGTTTGCTTGAATAAATATGTAAAATTAAAAAATTTCAAATTGAGAACATTAAATAATTGAATAAATCTAAATTTAAAATGAACGAAATTAAATTAAAAGTTAATCAATTTTACAACTAAAATTCACCATTTTTGATTGCAGAGCGTTTAAAATTGATATTTTTTGAAATTAAATTGCTAAAAAATGGTAAAATATCACATTTTAACTAAGATGTTAAGAATGGACAACTTTAAAGTCTTAGAATTACAATTTTTCATTTCTTTTTCAAAAATTAGTAGTTTTATAATTAGAGGAATTTAAATTTGACCGATTCCGTGAATTTCTTGAATTCCCTAAATCCCTTGATTCCTAAAATATTTTAAATTTCTGGATTTCCTAAAATTCTTTAAAAAATCCTTAAAATTTCGGAATTACTTAAATTTTCTGAAATCCTTGATTTGTCAGAATTCCCTGAAATACTTGAAAATCGTGAATTCCTGGAATATTTCGAATTCCTTTATGCGAATTGAGGATAAATTTTGCTTTCTAGCTAATCTTCATCGATCAAATTGAAAATTTCAAATTATGTATCAAATTATTGAAAAATTATACATTTTTTAATAATTACAAATACGTACAAAATTCCCTGAAATATTTTAAGTTCTTTAAAATTACTTTAAACTTTTTATAACTCTGGAGAATTCCTTGCAGTCTTTCGAAATTTCCAAAAGATTTATTTTAAATATTTTAAAATCACTCAAAACTTTTTAAAGCTTTATCTGGTTGTCTTGGAAATCAGTCTAAGAAATTGATTTACCCTGGGGAAGACACGCTTGACAGGGTTTTTCGTCTATAAGTGTGTTATTTATTTTGCTGTGAATTTTTTTATATTGCGATACTAATGAATAAAAATGATGAGTACTCTTCGAAAATTGTACTGCATTAGTTTTCTATGAAGTTCTTTATACCAAGAATGTGAAAAGCCTTTTCAACCTCGAGGAAGACAGCTCAAATATATTTTCTTGGATTGAAATATAAACTAATGGCTTCGGTGAGCCTGAACACCAAGTGCTGAGAAGAGTGACCTTAAGAGTGTTCTTAAGATACTAATTATCAGGACTGTCAGTCATAACAGGATCTTTCGTTAAAATTTTTTTCATACACTAAATCCAAGCAATAAAACCTATACTGAATGCGAGATTTTGTTTAACATTTTGTCATTGCGTCAACTTGTTGTATACAAAATTATGAAATAGTACAAAATGTTGTATTACTACATAAGACAATTTTCCAAATCTCGAATGCTGCTGAACGGATTGTAAATTGTACAAATTCTATTTAGTTCTCTTTAGTAAATATCAAAGTTTAGTAGGAAGAATAAATGGAAATTGAATTATTTAGAAAGGAGTCGTGTTTAACTGTTTAGTTAGAAGTTATTCTTTTCTAGTTTGAAATGTTGTTGAAAATTCATCTTTTTTTGTTTGAGACCTACATTTTTGACTGGAAATCTACCCATTCCTTTAAATATGAAATTGACCTTTTTTTAGTTGAAAATTTATGTAATTTGTTTGAAATACAACAATTTTGTGGAAAATTTGATTTTTCTAAAAATTCAACTATTTTGTCGAAAATTTGTCTTTTTGGCTTGAAAATATAACAATTTGGTCAAAGTTGCTTTTCTTTCTTAAAAAAAAATTTTTTTTGGGTGAAAATGAATCTCTTCTTCTGAAAGTCTATCATTTTGGTACATAATTCAGCTACTTAAATTATATGACAAATTAGGAGATCATGAATCTTCGCCTCATCACTCAATTATAGATAATCTATAAAAACAGTCACTCTTCACAAAATTTTTCGTCTGAAAAATTAGTTTTGAGCTCTCCATATTCGATGCAATATTATGTTGAAAATTTTTATATTGCGACAATTAATTGAAGACTTAAAACTGTGTTAAGGCGAACGAATAGAGATTACGTAATTTATAAACAAATCTTGTTTGACTGTTTGGCTGGAATTTAATCTGCTTCAGTTGAGAATATATATTTTACGAGAAAAATTCTTCGGTTTTGGTAAAATTTAACTGTTTTTGATTTAAAAATGAAAACTTTTTTGAAGTAAATATCAACTATAACATTTTTCGTCGAGAATTCTGGGAACTGAGAGTTCTCTCCTTGGCTTTAAAATTCAAAAATTTGATACTGTTTCTGTCTTTGACAGAAAAATCTTTTTTGGTTAAAAGTGCAACCCTTTTGTTGAAAACTTCTGTTTGCGAATTAAAAATCAAATTCTTTTGATAGAAATTTTATCTCTTTGATTGAGAATGCCACTGTTCGGTTGAAAAATAATTTACTTTCGTTTGAAGTCAATTATTTTGATGAAGATTCGTCTTCTTGGGTCGAAAATCTAAGCATTATTCTGAAAAGTCATTTTTTGTTGCAAAAAATTAATTATTGAAAATCTGACTATTCTTTTTGGGTTGAAAGCTTATTTTTGTAGTTGAAAATTCATGTATTGGATTGAAAACTCAATCTTTTTGGTTAAACGTTCTACTGTTGGGTGGAAAAATTACTGTTTTGTCGAAATTTTTTTTGTTTAGTCAAGAATTTAACTTTTATGTAAATAATTCGTCTTTTTGGCGTGGAAATTCGACGATTCAGTTGAATTTTTTTTTTCTACTTGGAAAATATTTCCTGTTTAAAAATGCAACTCGTTCGTTGATGATTCATCTTTAAGATTGAAAATGCTTTGTTTTAGCTTATCTATGTATGGAATTACATTACAATTTTTAACAACATTAATTTCCTAAGTTTCAAGGTGGCACTAGAAAGAAAGGCTTTCGTGTCACATTTTTGTAGAAAATGAGATAATGGCCTCCTAAGATTATTCGATATGCTCATTACAATGTACATGGTCATTAGCGACTGAAAAAAAAAAAACAAAAAAAAAAATTAACATTGAAAATATTTCAAATATGTTTGAAAACATAAAAAATTCATGAACATTTCGAACGATAATTTCATCAAATTTATAAAAAAATTCAAATGTTTGAAGATGATGAAAATTTGGTTTATTTTTTATGTCAAAATATCAAATGTTTTTTCATTTTATAAAAATGATTTCCAATATAGAATTTATAAATATTTTAAAATATGAAAAAAAATTGAAAAATTTGTAAGATGAATATGAAATATTAAACTATTTTTTTCTAATTTAAAAAATGGTTTAAATTTTACAAAATTTCCAATCATGTTAAAATTCATATATAATATTCGAAAAATCTTTAAAAAATTGAAAATATTTTTAAAAATGTTGACTTTTGCAGATATTGAAATAAATGTATAATAATTGAAAATATTTTGAAAAACAATATTCAAAATAATAAATAAAAATTCGAATGATTCCTGGAAATATTAAACATGAATTAGATTGGATAAAATCTTCACAAGATATTTATAAATGTTAAGTGTTTTAATTATAATAAAAATGAAATTAAATTTTGAAAAAAAATTTAAAAAATTTTTAAAATTTATGAAATATTCAATAGAAATTTTCAAAAGGTTCAGTTTATTCTGAATATCGTTTGAACTAACTGAAATTGTCCTTCTTCAATAATGCCTTGAAATTTTGTCGATAAATCTGGGGAAATTATGAAAAACCTTCAAAGATATATAGTTATTTGAATTGTTTCTCCTTTAAAAAATTGTAATCCATTCAAATTATTATTTGCTCACTTTTTTATTATATCTTCATTGACAAAACTATTATTTTTTATTTAAATTTGAACAATTATTGTTTTAAAGATTGTCTTTCTTTAAACATTAGTGTCGTTATTTTAAAATTTCCATTTTTTATTTATTTTAATTGACACTGTTTTCGTGAACATAGGAAACTTTCTTGTATGGTAAATTAACTTTTAATTGAATTCAGTTTTTCCTTCAAAATTCATGTACTTTGTTATCATTCTAATTCAACATTTATCTCTTAATGTTAAAATTGAACTGCTTTATTTAACCTCCGTATTTTTTGTAAACATATTATGCTATATTTAAAAAAAATGCGTATGTTACAGAATTTATATTCTTTTTATAAATTTTGTTTTTGTACACATTTTTTTTTTAAATTATATTTGAATGACCTCAAAGCAAATAAAGAAATGAAATTAAAAAGTACATTTGCTAAATTTGTATTGTTCATTAAAAATAAATTTTCATCACAATTATAGATATTAAAAAATTTGTTATTTAATGACAAATATTTTTTCATTTGAAATACCAAAATTATTTATAAATTACTTTTTCTTTTAAAAATTCATATATTTTGGTACAGATTTAATTTTTTTCAAATAAAAATTGAAACCTGTTTTGAAATTACATTATTTTTTAATTGATGATTCGACAATTTTTTTTTAAATTCATTTCTTTTGATGATATTACACTTTTCGGTTTAGAAATATAATATTTTCTATTTGTAATATCAACTATAATTCTTTTCACTTGTAATTCATCTTTATGTATTTAAAATTTAAATTATAGATTGAAAATTAAATTCATTTAAAAATAAATGAACAAATAAGCATAAAAAGTAAACAGTTATTATAAGTTTTTGTTATTAAAAAATATTTTTCCATCAAATGAAAAAACTACAAGCGCGCGTAAAACACAATTGATGATGCTAATCAGTGATTAAAAACAGCTTTTCATGAATATGATTCACTTCATTTATTTACTGTGTTTATTTATTATTTAAAATTTCTTTATATACGTAATTTTTTATATTTTCATTGCCTCTTTGATTTCCCATATATACTTTTATACTATCATAGGACCGAACTCTTGAAATTGCAACATATAATTTTCCATGGTTAAAAACATCCTTTCTCAAATCAATAGCTATTTTATTGAATGTTTGTCCCTGAGCTTTATTAATTGTCATAGCAAATGCTAATTTAACTGGAAACTGTCTCCTTCTAAACGTAAAAGGGTAAACATTTTCGCAGTAAAGTGTTATACGATTTATAAAAACGATATTCCCTTTTTTATCTCACTGATGCGGGCGTGGCCGTACAGCCCGTACAGGGACCGTGGTGGGAGATTACGAAACTGCGCAAATTAGAATAAGCATGTATAGGGGGTGTAGCATAAGGGAACTGTAGTAAAAGCGAACTGTAGAATAAAAGAATTTCGACTTATATAATAGTAGAATTTTCAAACCAAGATAATTCACTTTCAACTAAAGTCGCTTCCAAATGTATAGGCCCCTCACTTTTTTTGATTGCAACTCGCACAAAAAAAAATTTCTGAAAAATCTAATAAAAAGCATCTGAAAGCTTAAAGTCTTTTGAATGCAGCGATATGATCACTTTTGTCTAACAAAATTTTTGGCAATAGTTCGAGGGCAAAACGTCCCAAAAAACAGGGTTTTTGGCCTCCTTTTTCATGGGTCCACTTTGACCTGTTTCCAGAAGGAGAGCGACGTTAGCAAAAATCTGAAAAAAAATCACAGATATTCTTCGAACATTTCTGAATGCGATGCATTTTTCCAAATGGTGAAATATGCAATAGTTTACTTTATATGGTGATTTATTTACAAAAACTTTATGTTGCGAACGAATGAAGATAGGAAGCCGTTTAATGGCTCCAAATGTGGAGCTTTGTCATGCGATTTCAGTGCAATAATTAAAGTGATGATGAAATCATTCTTACTCAGGAGATATAATTTTGAATATTCCTGAATTTAATCAGTTTGGGCGCGTGACAACGGGACAAGTGGAAGCAGAAAAAGTACCCTTTCTATGACAATAGTATTTCCAGAAGCAAGCCAAATTAATTTGATCAATTTGATATTCCGAAATAAAATTTGCAAGCTTTTTGAGATTTTTGATAGGTTTCCATTTCTACGTAAATAAGAATGAGTATTTCTCTCATTAGTGCATATCGAATGATAAAATTGAAAAAAAATGAAACGTTCGAAAACATTTTCCAAAATCCGGAAAAATAATCTAAGAAATGTAGTCATTTTTCTTATTTTGCAGGATTTAAAAAAAATTTAGTAACAATTCGAACCATTCTAAAAGATATTCACAAGTTCTGAAGAAAATTAAAAAATTATTTACAGTTTTAAAATATTCTGAAAATTCTTAAAATTGTAAGCGAATTAGATATTTTTTTAGATTTTGAAATAAAATTTGCAAGCTTCTCGACAATTTCGATAGGTTCGAAGAGAAAAGATTTTCCAAAATCTGCAAAAAGAATCTACAAAATATAAAGTCACTTTATTTATTTTACAGGATATCAAAAAAAAAGTTTTGAAAAAAATTGTCAAATTATTTACAGTTTGGAAATATTTCAAGAAATTCTCAACAAATTATAAATTTGTTTAGATTCCAAAATAAAATGTGAAAGCTTTTCGAGAATTTTCATAGGTTGAAGAAGAATAAGAAAATTGTCTGCAGATTCATGGGGAAATTACAATGGTTTTTTAAAAATATTTTCCATATTGTCGAAATATAATCTACAAAATTTAAAGACAATTACTTCCAATTTGCGGGAAACATTCAAATTATGTGAAAAAATGGAAGTAATTTTTTATTACGAATAATGCATTTTGAGGTATGAATGAGGAATGTAAACGTTTGAAAACATTTTTCTTTCAGACTGTATGAACGATTCCAATCATTCTAAAAGATATTTACCAAAAGCTGAAAAAAATTGTAAAATTATTAACAGTTTGGAAATATTTCAAGAAATTCTCAACAAATTATAAATTTGTTTAGATTCCAAAATAAAATGTGGAAGCTTTTCGAGAATTTTCATAGGTTGAAGAAGAATAAGAAAATTGTCTGCAGATTCATGGGGAAATTACAATGGCTTTTTGAAAATATTTTCCAAATTGTCGAAACATAATCTACAAAATTTATAGAAAATTACTTCCAATTTGCAGGAAACATTCAAATTATGTAAAAAGATAATTAGAAGTTCTGAAAATATTTGTTAAACAAGATAAGTTTTGAAAAGGTTTCCAACGATGTAGAAAGAAATATAGATTTTGTTAAATGTGAAATAAATTTTTTAAGTATATTCACAGGTTTCAAAATAATATAAAAATGTCGTAAAGATTCTTTGGGAAATTTTTAATAATTTTTCATTTTGAAAAGTCATGCTTCCATAAATATTTGTTTGACAGTGTGGAGTATCGATTGGTCGACAGAATTTTCCGTGTTTTATAGTGCACCCATAATCTAAAAATATTTTCGGAGAGCTCCCAGCATCTGGGATAATGAAGATGCCCGCAATGCCTCATGTCTGTAGGCAAATGTGAATGGTAAGTTTTTGAAGCAGCGAACAACAGGCACAAGAGATTTATAGTACGCATGAGCTGCTTCAAATCGCATACAAAATTGTTGTCGAGCTGGACAGAACAGTAAGATAAATTATGGTACGTGAATTAGGAAATGAAATTTTTGAGTAAAATTGTCGGGGTATAGCTTATTGAAACGCTCATGATGAGCTTCAATCATTGACCATAATGCAGGCACAGCATCAACAGGACTTTCATAAGCTTTGAAAGTGTTTAAGAATTAAACACCTGATAATAATTAAACACATCAGCGCGTTTAAAAAATAAACACTTGCAGTGTTTAAAATATTTAGACATTTTTAAGTGTTTAAAAAACGAGGACAGGGAAAAAACACTTAAGCGTTTAAAAATAAGACACTTCGTTTTTACAGTGAGGACAGAAAAGTATTGCGACAAATAGTTTATCAAAAATGCATAATGAAGAGTCTCAGGGGAGTAAATGACGCCTGAAATAAAAGACCTTGAATACTAATGCTCTCCTCGATTTGCTTTCTGCAGATATTAATCTCTGGAATCTGAACTGTGTAGTTTAGGAGAAGGCGGTCTTCCTGCTTAGCGACAATAGAAGTAACGATACTTCATTACACCTGAGTCAGACTCGCGAGGGGATTGCACAGCTTTAGTTTAAAATTGAAACAGCGAGACGGCATGCATCAAATATCCAGTGCGTGATTAGCTACATAAGATCAAATAAAAAATTCACTCCAAAGGTTATAACACTTGCTCCAAACTTGAGGAAAGCAAATCACACGCTGAAAAAGTGTAAACTGTTGACCATTAAGCAGCACTGAGCGCAAAAAATAGGATCTCTTCCAACAGCGAAACAGCGCCTTGAACGGCGAGTAAAGTAGGTTAAGGAAAATTCCACCTTTTGCGCCCATCCTTCCCGTCTGTTCAATAAAACGTCACGTGTCGTGAGAAATCCACCCAGCCGAGAAGAGATTCAAGTCTTCTGGGAGGAACTATATAGAGATACTTATTAGCTAAATAAAGACGCTTCAGAAATATTACTCTTTCGTCACTTTTGCCAAAGGCAAAGGTTGCAAGGGCCAGATGAAATAAAAAACTTACGGTGGAAGAAGTTCACTTCTACGCAACAACATCTTGCTCGTATATTTACTGCTGACTTAAACGGAGAGCAACCCATCCCCCAGTGGCTAGTGGAATGACGCACGGTATTGATTCCTAAGACGCGAGATTTATCAAGTCCAAAGAACTACAGGCCCATAGCTTGTTTAAACACCAGCTGCAAGCTATTCACTAGCATTCGATAACACGAAACATGAGCTACTTATTGAGCTCCTTGATTGCTTGGAGGCGCATCCAAAAATAGTGAGATGCATAAAAGAGCTTATGCTTTTCTGGCGGACAAGATTTGCCATAACATCTGACAAAATACAAGTGAGAACCAGCTATATCACATATAAGAGGAAGGTCTTCCAAGGAGACATCATCACGTGACGATCAGGATGTTTAACTCATAGGCGGAAATGCCATTCATTATCTTGGTAATTGAGAAAAATATACATATCTTGGAATACCGCAAGCGGAAACCCAAAATGTGCCTGTGTTAAAAATGGAACTTGAAAAAAGGTATCACTGAATTTTCAGAAAAATTTGTGCTTCCGAATTATCTGGAAAGAATAATATCCAGGAGAAGAATATGCTGGACGTTCCTATACTGCTCTACACGTTTGGAGTAGTAAAATGGAATGTCGATGAGCTAAAGCAACTTGACCCAAGCACGCGCAAGATGATGACAATCCATCGAAGTCATCAAGCTAGATCTTCGGTACCTCGAATATACCTCCCTCGAGATGAAGGGGGTAGAGGCTTGCTAAGCTTGGAGTGTCTGCATCGAAGAACGATTCTGGATACAGCCTGCTCAGTTCTAAATAGTGCAGATTCTCTTATGCGACTCGTACATCAACATGAAGTCGTCAATGTTGCGGTTATAACTGTCAATTATCATCAGTTCATAATGTTGAAAATATTTTGCAATAGTAAGAAATTGTTAATTGGACAACGGTGATTTAAATATTATTATTGAGGGTTAATTATTATAGGTCAGATCAGCTGTCAAAATAAAGCGGTTGCTCACACAGAGAGAAATCTGGAAGGTAACAAAATGCACCTAACAGGACGGCATGTGACAAACCCAGCCGGGAAATTTTTTTATTTTTCTTGATAAAGGAGTCAAAGTGAACAGTCCTTTCCGATGCTAGTTTGATTAACTATTTTCTTACCGTAAAATTTCTGACTCATGTAAGAAGGTAACAAACTCATGAGATAACTTCTCGGAACGTGCCACGACTTAAATTATCGCTGGCTCAGACGCTTTTTGTATAGACGTATGAGAGCTTAGTTGTGATTTTCAAATTTTTCATTTTCACAAGTTTTTTAGTGATTATATCAAAAAGTAATGTAACTTTCATTCAATCCTAGCCGATTCTGTGTATTTTTTGGAGTTGATATAGAGAATATGATACGTTTGTGTGAAATTTTTTTAAATGTTACACTTCGACATGGGTTGAAGCGTTCGCGTAGGTTGCTGTACCTTGGACACGGTCATCTCCGATACTTATGATATATTCCCTGCCTTTTTAGGAAACCGCCGGATGAATTTCTTGCAAAGGATCTGATTTGAATTCACGTAAGCGGCTCTTAGAGATAGTTTTGAATTCTGTATCCATATACCTCGAGGAAATTCAGATACTTTTCAACTTGCATGAAAATGGTGAGTCCCCCGAAAACTAACGCTCCTTCCTATGGGACCGTGCCTCTCTTCGTAGATTTTGGTAATGCTGGTGAGGGAAGTGATCATGTACAGATGTTCGCTCTGCCCAATGGAAGGTACCAGCACGGTTCTTCCGAACAATAATTCGAAGTGTGTAAACTGCCTCACTTCATGAATCGAAGTATTGTACGTAAATATGGCGAATGGAACCAGTCTCTCCCAGTCATCATAATCGATCGCGTAATGTTTTCTGCAATTTTTTTAAAATATATGGCTTCTCTCCAGGGATCCATTCGTTTGAGAAAGATACCCGGGCGTCGTCAATTGTTTTACGTTAAAAAGTTTTTTAAAATATTATATGGACCGTAGGGGCTAGCGTTATAGAATATAATGTAATTTTAGGGCATAAGGTGCAGAGATAAATACGTTATATGGGCAAAACGGGGACGACATTATAGAATACATAATCTTTTAAAATATTATATGGGCGGTAGGGGCTAGCGTTATAAAATATGTAATTTGAGGGTGTGAGGGCAGAGATAAATACATTATATGGGCGATTAGGGGACGAAATTATAAAATACATCATCTGTTAAAATATTATATGGACGGTATGTGCTAGCGTTATGAAATATAATGTAATTTTAGGGTGTGAGGGGCACAGATAATCACATTCTATGGGCGATAAGGGGACGAAATTATAAAATACATCATCTTTTAAAATATTATATGGACGTTATGGGCTAGCGTTATAAAATATAATAGGGTGTAAGGGGCAAAGATAAATACACTATATGGGCGATAAGGGGACACAATTATAAAATACATTATCTTTTAAAATATTATACGGAGGGTCTGGGCTAGCGTTATGAAATATAATGTAATTTTAGGGTGTGAGGGGCAGAGATAAATACATTCTATGGGCGATAAGGGGACGAAATTATAAAACACATCATCTTTTAAAATATTATATGGACGGTAGGGGCTAGCGTTATAAAATATACGATAATTGTGCATTTCGATACAAAAAAATTAGAGGGAAGGGCTCGAGAACACAAATAATAATTATGAATTATTGGCATTTTCGGTACAGAAAAGTAAGGGGAGAAGGGTCGAGAACTCGAATAAAAAAAATTACTAATAGGCGGCATTGTTGATATCCAAAGTTGGGGGGGGGGGAGAGAAAGATATCGAGAACATCGAGAAACTATCAATATGTCGGCATACAAAATTAGGGAATTAATTTTCGGCATTTCGGCACTCCAGATTATATTAGGTTTACGGGCACATGTTACAACCAACAAAAGCAAAAATACAAATCGAAAAATGCGACAGATAATCCAGAAAGGATATAATTCTCAGATTCAACTTCAAATGTGAATTTTAACCTTTCGTGATAGCTATTAAAACAAGAAACAATGTTTTCAATTTTTTCTTTTTGAACCATTGTGCTAAAAACCATAAAGAAATTGCTAGACACATTCACTCTGTTCGTAATGGAAATTCAAATTATATCAAATGGAATGACATTAAAATACTACATAAGGAGTCAAATTATTTTCAAAGAAGCTTTGTCGAAATGATGTATATTAAAAATGAGAATGACAATGCTTTGAATTCGTTACAAATTTTTAATTTGGCGCCCAAATTTTCTGCCTTCCGAATCAGTATGTTCGAACCTTTCAGTACTCGATCGACTTGCATGGTAAATTGTACCACGTTACCTCTTAAAAATCCTTGTTTTTAAAATTTTTTTCTATAAATCATCAATTTTATTTGAATTCTAAATTCTTCATTACAATGTAATAATTACCAAAATGTTTTTTTTTTTCAAAATACTAATCTCAATTTTTCAATATAATTGACTCTTTTATTTACGAAACCTTTAGGTTTCAAATTTCCACGATGTCAGATCTAATTTGCTTTGTTCTTGGAGGAAACACTTCTTTTCTTTTTTCGAAAAAATTTTACTACTGATGTTAAAAAATTATGTTTTAAAACACTTACTTTTTATGTAATTTTTTATGTAATTTTTGATATAGATTTAACCATGGATTTCTGATGAGGTTACCATGATTAGTGACGAAACGCCAAATTTTTATTGAATATTATTTGGTCTGGAGGTGTTATTAATTTTCTTCTATATATTTCATCCCAGACGTTAAAACATTATTGAGGATTTTCAATATTTCCTCTACCTATCTATCATATGCATTAATACCGTCATATTTTTCCTATGCAAAATATTTCCTACACAGAATATTTCCTACACAGAAATAAACAGTAATTACTTTATCCTGAAAATATATAAAAAATATTTTACAAAAGTTATTCTATCCAATATTTTTCTCACACAAAATATTTTATACACAGAATTGAATAGTAATATTTTATTATGAAGATATTCTCAAAGTATTGTACACAAAAATATTATGTCCAATATTTTTTCTACACGAAGTATATTCTCTACGAAATATATTCTAAACAACATGTTCAAAATAGTAAATAAAATATTTTCTACACAAAGTAGATCCTACACAAAATAATATGATTATAATTTTATTTTAAATATTGTTGCTGCTATATGACAAATATTCTGAGCGAAGATATTCAACACAGACATATTCTCTACAAAAATATTGAGTGTGAAACTTTTCCTACACAACTTTTCCCCCTCAATTTGTCCGCTTTCCGGAAAAAATTCCTTATTATTTTATTTTTAAATTGGTCATCATTAACCTTTTACGATTCACAGGATAAAAATTGTTTAAATAAATACCTAATATGTTAAACAAGAACTTTTATCCTTGAAATTCATCTACTGTATCATTTATCCCAGAAATAATAACTTTTCACGATTTACAGGCAACAAAAATTGTTTAAACAAATAATGATTGTTTAAACAATTTAAAATTATTTAAAAGAAACTTACCTTTGGGGCATTTATGTAAAATATGTTTTGTGTAGGAAAAATATTGAACATAATATTTTTGTGTACAATGTTTTGAGAATATCCTTATAATAAATAATTCTGTGTAGAATATACATATATACTGCATAGAAAATATTTTGTATAGGAAAAATATTGAACAGAATAATTTTGTGTACAATATTTGTACAATATTTCAGGATAAAATAATGACTACTTATTTCTGTGTAGGATATATTCTGCGTAGAAAATATTTTATGTAGAAAAAAATATCACGGTATTAAAATCTGTGTAGGAAATATTATGCGTAGAAAATATTTTGTGTAGGAAAAATATAACAGTATATTGAACAATAATTAATTATTTCTGTGAAGGAAATATTCTGTGTAGAAAATATTTTGCGTAGGGGAAAAATAACAGTATTAAACAATATTAAATTCTGTGTAGGAAATATTCTGTGTAAAAAAATGTTGTGTAGGAAAAATATAACAGTATTAAATTCTGTGTAGGAAATATTTTGTGTAGAAAATATTTTGTGTAGGAAAAATATGGACCCAATTCTGAAGTTAATATCTGTACTTTAGAACCTGTCAATTTTACGAAAAAATATTCTGGACTTTAATTAAAGTAAACGCAATTTCGAGTAATCCTAAAAAAAATGTTTGAACCTCAATGTGTCATAAGTTATGGCCTCTCAAACTTAACAACTTTTGACGTATTCTTCAGAGCAAATTACTCGTGTTCAGTTTCTTCAAAATACTTCGCTTGTCTCGTTTGGTGAATATCGTACGGAAAACGGTAACGGCATTAATAACATATAATAACATATAACTGGTCAAATCGCGAAGTGCCCGACAGGCTCAGGCAAAATCCGGAGTAAAAATAAAATCTTTGGAGTTTACTTCTCCTGCTGCACAGTGGGCTGGCTCGGAAATTTACAATTCAAAATAGTCTACAGGTCGCAATTTTGAACGGATTTGAATTTTTTTTTTTAGAAATGATGAGCAATCATTTTTTAAGAAAACTTATGGAGTATATTTATTACTTTTTGGTTCTATATAATTATTTATTCAACGCAAGTTTTTTTCTTAAAAAAAAATCAAAAAATAAACTCTATATGTATCATATTAAACGTAGATGTACTTAGAAAACATAAATAATTCATTTTTAATATTTTTATTGTTCTTTAGTGTAAATAATTTCCATATTCAAGCCTTTTCAGGAAAAGCCGATTATTTACAGCGAATTTACAGACTATAAGTATATTCCATACAAGTCACCAGTCTATTATTTATAATAATCATATTAATAATAACAATAATTGTTTCTTGTTGAATCATTTGATGAAAAATGATACAATATACGTGTAAAATGCTATCTATCATAAAAGATAAACTGTAAAATTAAAAAGAAGAAACTATTCAGTAAGAAAGAGCCAGTAATAGGTGTTTCGTTTATAAAATTTGTTATAAAGCTTGAAATATTAATTAATTGAGATCGAAAATCACTATTTAGACGATGCTACTAACATTTATTATGGCAAATAAAAAATCTGTCTTTGAATAAAATAGGCAAATTGAATACCTGGCTTTAAAATGATTTATAACAACAATTATGTTAATTATTGAGAGTTTTTAGACACCGAATATCATTTTTGAAAACTAGTTCTTAAAAATTACACTTTAAAACAAAATTTCCTTTTACTTTCATATTAGTTTCGTAACTAATGGAAAATTTATCTCCCCACTCCTTCCCACCGCCTTCTTATTTAGATACTTATGCGCCTACTTAGATATCCACAAAAAGGGCAATAATTCAATCTAGTTGTTGTCTAGAAAAAAAGTTGTAAGAAAAAGCACAAAATAGGTGTTTTTTTAAAAAAATGTATCAACAATTGAAATGTTCATTAATTTTAATCTTAAATTACTTTTTAAACAATGATACTGAGGTTTAGTGAAAAATAACAAATCTGCCTTTGTGTGAAATAGCCAAATTAAACAATTGTTCTCAAAATTATTAATTATAATAATAATATTTGCTAATTATTAGGAATTTCTATAAACAGACTATGATTTTTTTAAATAAATCATAGCAATTCCACTTTTTTTTTAAATTCCCACAGTACAACGACATAGTTAACTATTTGTTTATACAAATCCACATCAACATTAAGTAAATTATTTATGTTCTTTAAGTATATCTAAATCTTAGTAACATCGTCTAAACAGTGATTTTTAATATCAATAAATTATTATTTTAAATGTTAATAACAAATCTTATAAACGAAACATCTATTACTGGCTCTTTTTTACTAAACAGTTTTTTTTTATTTTACAGTTTATCTTTTATGATAGAAGGCATTTTACACGTTTCTTGTATCATTTTTCATCAAATAAATCAACAATAAAAAATTATTGTAAAATATAATATAATTATTACAAATAATAGACTGGTGACTTGTATGGAATATATAGTTTGTAAATTCGCTTGAAATAATCGAATTTTCCTGAAAAGACTTAAATTCGGAAATTATTCACACCAAAGAACAATAAAAATATTGAAAATGAATTATTTATGTTTTATAAGTACATCTACGTTAAATATGATACATATCGAGTTTACTTTTTTTTTTTTTTTTAGAGAAAAATTTTGCGCTGAAAAAATAAATATATAAAAACAAAAATTAAATCCGGATAGAGTCGCTAGTTTTCCGTTTAAGATTTTACGAACCGAAAGAGATCCAGATAGAGACGGAATAAAATTCGACGTGGGCTATTCGCACCTTTATCCGGTTTTGTATCTGACTCTATCGGATCCTATCCATCATTTTAAGGAGGGATAGTTTATCAATGTTAACAAACGTAATTGTTTCAACAATTTATCATTGTTGTTAATAATATTTACTTAGAATAATGCTAGATAATTGCAGTTTTTTCTTGAATGTTCAACTTTTTGTTCATTTTTTACTTGGAGTGAGTTGAATAATTAATTAAAGTTAACAAAAATATCTGTCTAAACAATTTATTATCATTATTATTAATATTTGATTTAAATAATGCTAGAAATTTGTGGTTTTTTCTGAAATTTGCAACTATTTGTCTACTTTTCACATAGGGTGAGTTAATAATTTATTCAATGTAGAAAAAGTAATTATTCGAAGTAATTATTATTGTTTATAACTATCTTCTTTGTCAATGTAATATAGTTTTGGTTTGTTCTGAAATGTTGAACTTTTTATCCACTTTTTACTTAGTAAAGTAGTGAATAATGCAAGTTAACAATCATAGTTGTTTGAACAATTTGTAATTGTTTATGACTATCTTCTCTTAGATAAAAGCTACACAATTGCGGTTTTTTCTGAACTCTTACACTTTGCGTCCACTTTTCACTTAGTAAGGTACTAATTAATGCAATTTACAAACATGCTTATTTAAACAATTGATTATTGTTTGTAACTATATTCTCTTATAATCATGCCAGAAACTTGCTTTTTTTCGGAAATCTTGAGTTTTCCTTTGACTTTTTAGTTATGATTATATAATAAGTGAACCTCAAAACCTCGCAAAAATCATTTTTTCACTTACGGGGTTTTTTTGGGACCCGATAAAATAGACGAATGGGGGTGATTCAGTTATTTCAGAAGTAATACTTTATTCGTATTCAATGGCTAATTGTGAAGAGAAATATTGAGTTTTAACTCGATTCAGCTGCTATTGAGGATTCTGAATCAAATTTACAAAAACGTATTTTTTTCTTATGGGAAATACATGTTACACTTTATGGGGCTCGCGCCACTTCTAATATCTAAACTTATTGCTTATTTTTATTAATGAAAATAAAAATTCCAACTGTTTAACCTCAAAGCTCTTAAAGGCAGAAATTAAAACTTTCATTTGAGATAAAAAGATGACAGAATATGCGTTTCACCAAAAAAATAAATAAAATTTGTTTTTGGCTTTAATTTTGAAGGCCAAATACTATTTATTTCAAAAAATGTTTCTGATCAATGGAAAGGGCATACAAAAACCCATGAAAACTGTACTAAAAAAAATTCCTATTACCAAATAGAAGAATTAAAACTTGCAAAAATTATTTAAAATTTTTATAATTTATAATTATCTTGATCTTGATATTGCCATTATATTATTATGATAATTTATTATTAATAGACTTTGACCAAGTTTGACTTCGGGCAGAACACTTTTTTTTAGTGGTTACTGCAGTTGCGAAATAATGCCCTATTTATAAACAAAAAATTTCGCTTTTCTTTTAGGAATAATTAATACCCAATTATTCATCAATGATTCCATATAACCAATAATTAAAATTTACTATTCTTTAAACAAACTCAATGAAAGAATTTATTATCTGGCTATATTCCATCACTTAAACTTTATTTTTTAACTTGATCAACTGTTCATAATTAATTTTGTAACTTTTATAGAAACTTGGATAACGATTAACTATTGTTGAAAATAGCGAGAAAATGCATTTGTTAATTAACTTTGATTGAATAATCATTAATTGTTATTGATTAATAGCAAGAAATTGTTGATAAATAATTGGCTGTTAATTCCTGGGTCAAAAGATGAATTTTTTAGTTCATAAATACATGAGATAATACAAATTCATTAAAAAAATTGTTCTTAAAAATAATAACTGTCGATTGTCATTGACATATCCCTGAAGGTTTATAAATTAGTTAATAACATTTGATTACGTTGAAAGAACCAAGCTAGTTCGTCGGAAAATAGCCCAACAGTGCATTTGTTGATTAGGTTCATTTAAATAAGCATCAATTGTTATTAACTGACTAAACCGAGCAATTCACGCCTACCCCGAAAGGGAAACGGCTTAATGATATAATAATAATAATAATAATAATAATAATATTTTAATAATTATCAATTTCGTTGAACCATCTTGAATCATGCAACGCTCTCACAATAGGAAGGTCGGAAGAGTTACGAGCGACCCCCCGGGGATCAAGAATCGTGGAAAAATTTCAAGCTCCAGTACCCAGCCGTGCTCTTCAAATTGGGAGCGCCTGTTTTCGGTTCATCGTGGATACTTTCCCGGTGGCGGATTGCTCGCTCCCAGGCGCATAAATGAAGCACATTTTCGATTAATTAAATGATAACAAAAACAAGACCATTTCTCAAAAAACGAAGGCTTCCTTTCTGTGTATTATGCCATTGAGATTATGTAGTTCAAATATTAAATTGAACAATTCATCCGTGTAGCAGGAAACTTGTGATTTGTAATACATGGGCTAAAATTCAAGCGTGACGAAGCGCCCCAAGAAAAGTCTCTTTTTTATAAGAAAGACACTTTTCTGTTGACACAGTGATTTGAAACGCTTATAAGAGTTCAAAATAATTAACGGTCAACGAAAATTTCCAAAATTTATATTTCAAGAAAATGTCACAATAGTCGATAGATTATTCATTGCTATATGTCAGCATCATGGTCAAAATGATATTGCTATAAAATCTAATCTGAGTACTAAGCTCTTATCATGAAAAAATAATAATCGGATAGCTGGTCTTGATTCACTGATAACAGAATAATATCTATGATCTATTTTTTTCGTATTTTTGTGGGAAATTCTATAAAATGACCGAATTTTTGAAGTTTTTTTTTCCAATATTTGCCTCATGAAAAAGTATCCAACGAATGTCTGAAATCTCGAAAAAATTCACTTTTGATGTTTGAAACATTTTTCTCCATGACTCACTTTTATCAAGAAAGCTAGGTATGAAATTCGTTGCAAAAATTTCTTGTAAGCTGAATATTTTTTTAAGTCCTCTGATAGATGGCTATAAGAAGCGAGGAAAATTTTTTAATTAAAATCGAAGGGGTTCCTGTAATGCGATTTAGAAATATGTAATGACCCACACGTTTTTCCTAATTTGAATACCGATAAATTATGCAATCTCGTTTTCCGATCAAATGATTTTATTCAGTGAAAATTTGATTTACATGACATATGTGGCAATGGTGAAAGAGGTGGGATGTAAATCTAAGAATATAAGCGTTTATGTTAGTTCTTATCTTCCGTTCGAGCCATTCTCCCACACAATGCACTCACTCGGCTCAGATGCAACGGATTTTCAAGAACCACGTGTTCCTATGGACCAAGGCGATTTCTTTTCTACTGTAAGTGGCCATAAAGGACAGTGGATCATACTCTCTCCTCCAATCCACTCGCTCGTAAAATTTCTAGTAAAAAAATGTCATGGATCCTTTGCAAGACAGGCGTAAAGAGAGGCAATAATTTATGGGAGATTACATATATCGACGGCTCCAATGCAGAGTGCTTTAGTTCTGGTTCTGCCCGTACACCGCTCCATTTTTTTTCTGCTCGTATACAGCTCTGAATCACTTTTAGCCATTTTTCAGGAGAGCTAAGTAAAGTTTGAAATGTTTTGAAAATTCACAAATACAGTACAAAATAATAAAATAGTTATTTGTGATACAAGTGCGCAAAATAGGTGATTGCGTGCGAGTGTGAATTTTGCAGAATAATCACACGCTACTTTTTGCAACGCACGTCCGAAAAAGTTGTGTTAGCAGGAGTTAACGAAAAATACTAATCTTAAAAGAAAAGATTTTTAAATTTCGTAAAGAATTTTCTTGAAAAAAAATGTTGAAAAAAAGTTTAGTGAAACAAATTTTTTTTAGAAAAATTTTTGAAAACCAAAAATTTGTGAAAAAAAATTTTTTTAAAAAATTGGTTGAAAAAATTTGTGAAAAAAAAATTTTGGTTGAAGAAAAAAATTTATGAAAAAAAACATTTATGAAAAAAAAACTTTTTGGGGCTTATGCCCTTTTGCTGTGCCAAATGTTGGCCCTTATGCCCTTTTTTACGACAAACGAAAACGGCTACGAAACCTTAAAAACAAAACTTCAATCATTAAAAGATTTGTTCAAGTTAAATCTAAATTTATTCAAGTAAGGGGTAACTGGCTTAGCGCAATGGTGGGGGTATACTTAGCGGGTCAGCGGGTGCGAGTCGGGCGATGACCGATGATGGTCATGATGGCGAGCCGACGGGGGAGCTTAAAGAGGACTTTGAAAGGTAGGATGATGGTAGAAGATTAACGAATCTATAAGTATTGTTTTCCGCAAGACCCTCAATAAACAGAGGGTAAACCCTCAAAGCCTACTCAGTGAGAGCTTTTCGTAATTTATGACCTACATACTTACGATTTTCTACTGTTAGGTAGCTGCTTCGGATTAGTACGAGGCAATATATTTGTATTTAAATCTTTGATATTCTAGAAGACTAGAATCTTGGTTTACAGTTTTGGGTTTAATGTTAAGTGCGGGAATGCCCATTTTATTGCGTTCATTTCCACATTTAGGAAAAATGGTAGACCGATCAGATAACAGAGAGACAGGTTATTGTGTGAAGACTCAATTTTGTCAGTGTACTTTGGCAGCTGCAAAAAGAATATTTTTTATTGATGACTCTCCTATCTTCTTCCATTTGGCAAAAAAATAATTTTCCAATTTTCTAAAATTGAAAAAAAAAACGTTTAATCTGTGTCACCTAGAGAAATATTTGGTTAAGTGAACCAAATTTTGGTTTGAATCAACCCTAGAATATCGTTATTATATGCATAAAAAAATATTTGATTGAGCTAAACAATTTTTTTGGTCAGTAAAATTTGGTTAATCCAAGTAAAACTTTGGTTAATCCAAGAAAATATTTAGAAAATATAAGAATATGAATGTCGCTGTTATTAAATATTGGTTGCAACAGTAACCATGGAATATTTTTTTTCACTTCATTGGCATTGTGTTTTTCAGAATCAATGACCATTGATATTTCGATACGGGTTTGTATTCATGAGCAATTCCATGTCAAATCATCTGAAGAATTTCAGCTATTATTAGTAATTTAGATGAAAATTCTATAGTATCCGTTGTTTAAAGTGTTGAAAGAAAGACCCTAAAATAATTGTTGGAAAAATAAAAAAACTTGGGAGACATTCAAAATTGAAAATTTTGGTCCTCTTTTCCTCAAACTTGCATAACTTTGGTGATTTTAATGATATTGAGATGTACTTCTTGGATTATCCAAAACCTAATTTTGAAATCGATTTTTTGAGAAAAAAAAACCCACCTTTTATTTTATTAATTTTTTATACAGATAGCTTACAATGCCCTCTACAAGCACTGTATATATCAAAATGGGATCTCCCTTAAGTTTCTAGAAATAATTAAGAACGTACGCCGTGGCATGATGTGCCTAGCGCCGAGAGTCTGAATTCTGAAGTTATTTACAGGGCTTTTAGAGGAAATTGTAAGCTATCTATATAAAAAAAATGAATTATATAAAAAGTGTTTTTTTTTCTTCAGAAATTCAGTTTAAATATTAGTTTTTGAAAAATCCAAGAAGTTTTTGAAATTTTTTTGTTCAAAAAATGTTTTTTTTTTTAACTGCGTCCTAATACGAATAATAAAAAAATAGACCTTAGTGTCATTAAAATCACCAAAGTTATGAAAGTTTGAGAAAAAATATACAAAAATTTCCAATTTTGAATATCTCCTAGGTTTTTGTGATTTTTTCGAATATTATTTAGGATACGAGAATTTTTATCTAAATTAATAAATATATTTGAAATTCTTCAGATGATTTGACATGGAATTGCTCCTATACATAATTCCATGCAATATAAATTCTTGATATTACATCGTAAAAAAATAATAAAAGAATTAAAAGAATTAACCATCACACAGGATATTTGAGGGTGAATAAATTTAATTAGTCAACTGATACTGGAACATATACAAAATTCTAATTTGATAATAAGAAAACGGTTGACAAGTAAGGAATAAACATGTATATTATATATTAAACACCTTTCTCTGATCAAAATTTGAAGAGACCCGAGTCGAAGTTTTCAATTTCGTTTGAATTTCTATTTTAGAGACTGAGCCGAAAATGGAACGAAATCGAAAAGAAAATGAAACAAAAGTTCTGTCAAGCCTGGCAATTGAGATTTCACTCTCGCCTCACTCTCGAAACTTGCGAGGATTTCCCAATTCGCAATTTTCGAAGGCGAGGCGAGAGTAAGCCGCGTTTCTTAGTGCTTCTTATTTATTATCCCAAATGTTCAACTCGATGTGGCTATTCGTGTGAAAATAAGTTTTTAGCTACTCTGACAATACAAGCGAAAGAACTGAAACTAACTTTTCGTCATAAAAATCAGGCAATTAATTTAATTATCAAAATTTTTTAATAATGTAACGTTGAAAACATATATGAATGTAATGAAACGACCCCCACAAGCAGAAAATGCGTTAACATTCAAAAACTCAAACGCGCCACATTAGCCGCCGCGCCGCATTCGCCGCCGCTCCCCTAGTACAATTTGCCAACTAAAAATCAATATAATAGAATCAAAAAACTCAAATATTTCGCGGAATATTGAGTATTGTAGCATGACGTCACGATCATGCTAGTATGGGTGGAAATGTCAGGAAGGTTAGCATAGTAGGTACACCTTGACATGGGACTGCATACGCCTTTTTGGAGAAAATATTCTAAACGCAAAAGTAAGTTATAAAGTTCTGAATAGTAATATTTTTCAAGTGTAAAATCCATTTGCGCAATTCTGTTTATTCCGTTTCTCGATTGAAGACCTTTCAGTTTCACGAAATACAATCAACTATCCGAAATTCGAGGTATGAGTACCCGATTCTGATCAAATCGATCTGATACACTAACCTCAAATTTTGGATATTTAATTTTATTTCGTGAAACTGAAAGGTCGTCAATCGACAAAAGAATGGAACATGACTATGCATTTCAATGACGTCATGCTAAAATACTCGATTCAGACCAACGAAGGCTTCCCGCTCTTCGGGCCTCTTTTTAATTGTTTAGCCACTGACGCGGGCGAGAACGTACAGGGGCCGAGGTGGGAAGTGACGGAACTGTCCAATTTGGAATATCCCAGCATGGGGGACTTGAAATATGTAAGCCTTGGAATAACTGCGTCTTGAAATAAGTAAGAGTTCACTGTATTAACATTATTTCTGATATTACAACAACGGCTTTTATATTGCTTAGAATAATTTTAATACTTTATAAGACAGGTTAGTTGCAAATTTTAAATCATTTAGGACTTATTAAATTAATTCAACTTGTAATAATTAATCGAAATGTACTTGCATTTTTTAACTCACCTGTAAATTGAGGAATAGTTTCTGTAATTGGTAAGGAATACTCATTGCTTCTTCCTTCTCTGAGCCATCAACGTACTCCCAATTGTACAAAGCATTTCTAAACTCTGGGGTCATGTATAAGGCTTGTAGCAAACTGTTCAAGTAGCAAGTCATGGCCTGATTGACCAAACCTACATAATCTAAATTCAAATTTGACTTATTAATATAAAATCTAATTCAATATTAATATATTTATTACAGTGATAATGAAAAGCCCATTCATTTGACTCCTGCTGCTGGCTAAAAATATTTTTATCGAAAAAAGAAACAGCACTGGCACGTTCAAGTATTTTGAGTCGAACTGTAAGTTTTTAAGGCGAAAATTGTGTTAGAATTGAAAAAATTGAGCCATATTTTTGTTCATTTTCGATTAAAAAATATTTTCACGTGTTAAAATTTAAATAAAGGGTGGCAATACAGAACTAGATAAACAAAATTTTTTCCGAAAATGGGTTCTGGCATACAACGTTCTAAAAAAAAGTGAAATACAGGTTTCGTTAAAAAGATTTGTTTGAATTCAAAGTTATAGTTAAAATTTTAGCTCTGAGCTCAAAATGGAACAGGCTGAGCCTGTTCCAATTTCGGCCCATTGCGACTTTAAGATTGTCAACTTATACATGTATTTCCTAGAAACTGGATCGCTTTTCCAATCAAATTGTTTTTAGCTTAAATCAGCAACAACACAGCAGCAAATGGGAACTTCGATTTTACAGAATGTTTTTCGCACTCCTAAAAAATTCCGATTTTTTTGTTCATCTAGTCCTGTACTGCCACCCTTCCATTAAATTTTCATTGATCAAAAACCTTCAGCAATCTCTGCAAATTATTTGATCGAAAAAAAAACCCTTTAGCTTTTTTTGAAAAGGAATAAAGTACCGCCCAGGAATAGAAGCATACGTATAATACATGGTACAAGAGAAGCGGCCATCCATATACCATATGGACAGTGGTGGGGATTAAAATACCACGATTGTCCACCCAAGGTTTATTTGAAGAAAGGAAAACCTAATGGCGTCCCGGAAGACCCTGAGCTCGTCGACAGAAGCGCTATACGACACCTTGGCGCTGGAGAGACGTATACGTACCTGGGCATGCCACAAAGTCGAACTCAGGACGTGACATCTAGTAGCTGTAGTAGCTGTTTCCACATTCCCTAGTAACACCAATCAGAACGCCCAATTTAAATTAGAATCAAGTCGGTTTCAAAAGAAGAAAACAATGCCGGGGAAAACCGTCATCTTTCGTCAAGCAGATTGTGGAGCAACGTCACTGTCTTTTCGTTTAAGTTAATTTTCGAGTGTCTTCAAGTATCTTTGTATTATGTGACTTTTCGAGTGTAACTAAGGACTTTTGAGATTATTGTTCAAATTTGGACAGACAAAATTGAAAAACTTTCCTTAACTGAATATTATAATTTGTGATATATTGTGTTACATTCTTGTTCGGCGTGCTGTGTTATTCCCCTTTTGTTTTGGACCCTTTCCCTGATTGATTTTCTTAAATATTCTTCAAGTCTATTTAGCCTAAAATGTGTTTAGCCGAATATATATGGTCGTTCCCCTGATTGTTAATGACCCTCCTGATTCGGTTTTGATTAATAACCCTACTTTGTTCAAATCTATTCATGGTCTTGGAAAACCAGACGAAGGATCGAATTTGTTTTCGAAAACTAATCAATTCCTCCATTTTGTGACAATTTTGTATTCCCCTTGAATCTATTGTTTCTTTCCTTTAATTATTTTTTCTAATAACGAACATTGTAACTGAAAATCATTTTGTCTCAATAAAATTAAATATTGTATAATCCTAATATCGTTAATTTATTTATAAATTTATATTTAATTAATATAATGCTTGTACCAAATTATGAGAACTAGCCCCTCTATCATTTTTCATAGGCGGGGCTGAGCTAGCCACTATTTGCTTCCCGGTTCATAGTTTTTAAATTTTTAATTTATTTAAAATTCTGATTTTTTTGTTCAAATTATTTTCGAAATTATTTTTGGTCATGTTTATGAATGATCCATATGGATCTGGCGCCCCTGGTAAATGAAGAATGAATTTAACTTATAATATTAAACTTAGAACCGAAAGTTTTAACGATAATAAAATTGTCGCTATAAGATTTGCTGACATACCCGTTGAGTCTTGAGGGCGGATCACTGAAAAAGAGTTCATGGGCGAGTTTTGCCAATTGCAAGGCTTTATCAAAGATGGAGAAGGTATTGAATCAAGATTGACTAGAATTGGCTACCTCACTCAGCTGACTGGAAAGGAATGCATCATAATCGAACGAGTCCGTCAAATCAGGTATCTTCATTGGCTTAGACGAAGCATTTGACGCGTGGCGAATCCACACTGCTTTGCTAAAGATCCAAGCTTTACCGTGAAGTTCATCAGGGCCAAATTTAGCCTTGACCACATTCAGTAACTTACAAAGTTCTCAAGGGCGGTTACAATTGATTTGAACATGGCTGTCAGCCAAGTTAGAATCGACATCGTGGACCATTAGAGTTTAGCGACGTTGAAACTGACGATTTTTGGGTTACGAATGGTTTTGTTCCCAACTGGAACTCTGAAAACGTCCTCGATGTTGGTTTTGTTGGCCTTCGACTTGACAAGCCTGCAGATCAAGTCGACGAGTTCTGGGAGCTTCTCCTGAGGGGACACTGGAATACTCGTGATGATTACCTCCCTGTGGCGGTCCGCCTCTTCCAGGCTTCTTATACGCTTCTAGTATGTGCACTTAAGGCAGGTGAATTCCTCCTTTGCACTCTTGATAGTTCTTGATGTGCTGCATACTCGAGAAATGCAGGACGGCGACTTGTGACTTTACAGTTTCGAAATGTTCAAGTAGTAGCGTATTTTGCTCGAATTTTTTTTTAATGTCAGCCGATAGAAAATCGTAGCTGGCTGAGAGGTTTGAGACCATTGTGTTACATTTCACCATTGTTTTTCTGTGGGCTTGGATGTCTAGGCTCATCTGAGAGCCATTAGCTTCGACTTCCTCTAATCCCTCGCAAATGGTGTTCAATTTCGATAGGATTTTCAATGCGACGGGATCGGGAGAACTTTGTTCAGCTGGTACGACTCTAGTAGATTCCAAATTAGCTGATCGCATCCATACCAGAGTGGGGGCAGAGTTCGCTCAGCGCGAACGTCCTCTTCTCGGGATTCCTTCCCGCTACTGTTTTAGTTGAGGAATCAAGTATTTTGTTAAAAAATTCATCTGTAATGGTCGAATACAACTTTTTTTTTGTTGGAGGTTCGTAATTTTGGTGGAAATTTCGGTTTTTGATTGGAAATTAATTTTTTAAACTGAAATTCAACTTTTTTATTGAAAATTTATATTTTCGGGTTGAAAATTCAACTGTTTTATAGAAAATTCGTCTTTTTGACTTACAATTTGAATAATTTGGTAGACAATTAAACTTTTTGATACAAAAGTAACCTGGTTTGTACGAGAATTGTTTTTTTAATTCAAAAATAGTTCTCTTAAATAAAAATTTTACTTTTCCATTTGTGGTTAAAATTAATCTTTTTTAGTATAAATATTCAATTATTTATTTTAAAATGTTGAGATACAAAACAAGTATAAACTAAAAATTAATGAATTTTGTTGGAATATTAATGAGGGCAGTACTGCTCGGTGCAATCTCCCATCTGTACCTAGCCTGTAAGTGCGCAAGTGAGCCGTAGGGTGCGATCTTGATATCGATACTTCGAACTTCGATCACTCTCTCTGTAGACAGTTAATGAAGCGGAACGACGAGTTTTAAATACAAAAGAATTATAAAACAAAGACTGTGCTATATTTCTATAAACTTCAAAACCTCAACAGGTTATCAGCCCAGCACGCTTCCACTGCGCGAACTTGTTAATGTGTTTATAGTGATTGTATATTCTTTCCGCGAGTGATGAGTGAAGGATTAGGGAGCTTCCATAATGGATGTCACTGTTTTAGGGGGGGGGGGGGTAGCCGAATCATGACAGTCTGTGACAGATGACATTGAGACCCCGTTGACACAATGTGACAATGGGGAGGGGGGGTCGAAAATTCGCCAAGAAACTGTGACATTCTTTATGGAAGCTCCCTTAACGAAAAAGAAAACGGTGTGAAGAAAATTCCAAAAGGGACGCTCCGGCTCACGATCTGCGGAAGAAACAAATTGAGACAAGGTTTAAACGAATTATGACTATAGTGAGTGTTTATTATTTCTGTGAGAGATAAGTGAAGGATTAACAAAAAGTAAAACGGAGTTAGGAAAATTCCAAGAGGACGCTCCGGCTCACGAACTACGCAAAAAGGACGCTCCGATTCACGAAGTGCGGAAGGAACAAATCGAGGCAAGGGTTCAACGAATTGGTAAATTTTATTTTAAACGATATAGTTTATTTGATTGGACGCATGCATGAATATTTAACGATGATATAACGAAAGATAATTATTTGAAAAATCATTATACGAAACTAAAAGCATAAACACGGTAGAAACGTATTAATGCATGAATTAATAAATTGAAGTGCATTCATTGAACAAAATCTATGCACATAACATTAACGGGCTTCAATATAAGACGAAAATGTGTAAGTTTTCCTATTTTCTTCAAACGAGTCGATTCCTCGGGGTAGCATCAAGTTTGAGTGGACTCAGAGTCATCAGCGATAAGGGTGCTCGAATTTTCCGGGCGAATCGACTCTTGAATCGATCTTTACTGATAGATCTAATCGATTCTTGAATCGATCTTTACTGATCAATCTAATCGACTCTTGAATCGATCTTTACTGATCGATCTAATCGACTCTCAAATCGACGTTTACTGGTCGATCTAATGGACTCTTGAATCGACCTTTGCTGATCGATCTAATCGACTCTTGAATCAATCTTTATTGATCGATTTTAATCGATTTTTTACTCGATCTCAAATAATCGAACTCCTAGGGGGTTAGGAAGGATCGATAATATTGAATCAAACTGATAACCTGAAATAATCGATTATTAAACGACCGGAATTATTAAGAAGTAACATGAACTTCGATAAAAACAAGTTAGTTAGTTAGTTAGTTTTTAGGACTGGCGAGGAGCCCATGAAAAGCTCCGCTGGCGCTCAAGCTATACAGCCTATTGTGCCACAACCTTACTTATTCGCTCTCAGCAGCCGACCCAAGACCTCTTGACGAAGCCTAGTATGTCGGCTACTGATCGTGTTGTAATTTCCTCTGGATCCATAAAATGGGCCCCGAATTCGGTCTTCATATTTCAACTTCTGTGCGGGAATCTTGATTCAAATAAAAAGGAGCACCTGCCACGAAAGGACGACAAAGACCAAATCTATTGACCTGATCAACCCAGCCAGCAGACCAACGTCTCAACAAACGAGAGGGTGTACAAGAGTCGACACCCCAAACCAACTTGTAAGTAATTATTTAACAGTTTCTTAACTTTCTTCTTTGCTTGTTTAATTAACTACTCATCAATGTTTAAGGTGGACTAAAATTAAACAAGAAGATTTGATCCGGGGTTTGATGTATGTATGTATGTATTAAGTAAGGTGATGACGTGAAATGATTTTCAAATCTCAACATGCACACCAGCCCAAGTTGTACCCTTTAGTCCACAATTTTTTGGAAAAATACGTAGATACGGGCTATGATTTAGAGGTACCTTACTTCCCAGGTGGAAATACACCACTCGCGAAGTACTCACCCAGTACAGATTGCCAGATTTCCAGTACTGGGCATCTGTACTGGGACGGTACTTGACAAGTGCTGACGTGAGTTACTGGCGCGGTACTGATTACCAGTACTGGTTCCGTACTGGCAAACGGCTGGCGTACGAAAATGCTGGAGTTAACTTTAAAAATGATAAAAAATCATTCAATTGTTTTTAGGACGTATCTACTTTATCCATTCATCAGCATACGATTGTAAATCGCCCGAATATTATTTATAATTACAAAAATGTAAATGTCATTTAAACTGTTTAGTTAATTTCAACACCTACTATTGCTATACTCTAAATATATGACAGAAAAGGTATTTAAGAAATAAATAATAATTGATTGGGAGTATTTTCTCTATAAATATTAATGGACGGACTTGCTTACGATTATTACATATATTATTTGTAATTGAAATCTAATGAAAAAACCACCCTCATAAGCCACAGATCAAAAAAGTTAAAACAACTATTTTGTTAACTTTCTTTAATTTTATATATAAATGTATTTTTTAATTTTTGTTGTATTTTACGACTTTATATAGATGTAAAATAATTGAACATTCAAAAGTTTCATCTATGGAACTTAGAAATTTTACCGATAATTGCGACAGTATTTTTAGTAACAAATTTTTCTTAATTTTCGTGTTACTTTTTGCTTTTTAGTTGTTTCAGACCATTTTATAGCACATGAACCATATTCTGAATGTATTTCTTTCACTTTTTCAATATAATATCGAGATAGTACTGATTCGATCGTTTAGCCAGCCGTCCGTCAGTACTGGGCGAATTTCCGATTATATTTGCTGGCGACCAGTACTGGTTTTGTTATTTTTTTTTGTATTTTTTTGTTTTTATTTTCTAAATTGCTTGAAAATGTATGCATTAAACTTTCATGCATATACATAGAGTTCTCATGTCATTAAAACATGTGAACCCATTTTTAAGGTAAGTAATCAGTTTTGCTTACTTTTTTTTACATGTTTCTATAATAAGTAACTTTTTAAATTTAGTACCTGCGTTTTCTAATTGACACATCGTATTTTGAATTCATACATAAAAATGTGAAACAGGTAAGATAAAATTGTTCTATTTCTGAAAAATGAGTTCAGAAATTTGCGTTCAAATCATTCAGGATGATACTAATTCTATATGTATATAAATGTAATGCATGCATTTTCAAGGCATTGTGAAAATGAAAACAATAAAAAATCAATGAAAGAGACAAAACTAACTCTTAATCAGATCCAATTATATATTTTCCATGCAAAATTTTTGGACTAAAAAGGTACAACTTAGCCTAGTGTGCGTGTTCAGATTCAGAAATTATTTTCCCTTGCCACATAAAGTCAAGCAATCTAGTATATATGTATTTGTGTATGTATTATGTATACATGTATGTATTTATTCATATATGAATTTACGGATGTATGAATGCGTGCTTGGATGCATGTATGTGTTTATGCATGTATATCTTTATTGCCTTTAATAATGCAAAGTTCTATGGCAAGGGCGTATCCACTATTCGAAAATAGCAATATGCAGAATGTAACAAGAAGAAATAAGTGTATGTATGAAAGGTTTTAGAGTTTTTTCTTTTACCTCAAGCTAGCTACATTTTTAAGAGAATGCTTTGGTCATATTCTTGAAAAATATTGTTAAAATACATGTAAAAATTGAAACTTTGACAATTTTTTGTTAAAAAACTGTCCATTTTTCTTACTTTTTTCTTTCGCTTTATTGCTTTGCAGGTTCGAAAATACAGAAAAGAATTAGATTTACAATTTTTCACAAAAAGCCATTTACTGTACATTTGGTGCAGGGTCCTTGGTGGATTAAGTATTGTTACGTAGCCGAACATATTTCCAGAATTTAAAGACAAGCAAGGAACATGCCTTTTGAAGTTGGGGTAGTTGAGAAATAATGCCCCATATAGTGAGAAGCATAGAGTGATTGATGCTCCTTTGGAAAACTAGATTCACTATCTGATCTGAAAATTATTGTGTGACAAAGAACAGCGTCACATTTGGGATGGGCGTCTTCTGGGGTGGCAATTTGAGCCCTCTGCTTTTTTTCGTCACACTTCTGCCACTATCTCGCACTACGCAACTCTCCTGGGTACTTCTGCGGCAACAAAAATCATCGCGAGCACAAGGTCACTCATGTATTTTACGTGCATGACCTGCAGATCTATGCTTCTGGTGCAAGCCAACTTCAGAGTGCTTTAAATATCGTCGAGGGGTACACAAGAGAGATTGGTATGGACTTTGGATGGCATACGTGTGCCAAAATTCATCTGAAGCGAGGACGAATTACCTGCGTCAGGACATAAATAAAGAAAGCCGAGGTTGAAAAGTTCTGCCAACAGTTCCTCGACAAGAAAATGCACGCCTGACGTGGGGGCAGTGACGGAGAAACGCATTTTCAGATTAAAGTCAATGAAATATAAATACTAAATTACAATGGTGAAAAACAATCGATATTTTAAGGGCCAGTCGAGATTCTACTAATTTACTTTAATTATAATTTGACTTAATCCAATTCAACCAGTATCCGAGTTCCAACTCGCGAGTCAACTCATACACGCAACATGTGAGATATGGAGCCTTGGCAGATATAAGGTTATATCAACACAAGTTTTGTGTCCATGGAGTTCTATAGAGTTATTCTTTTTTTAAACTTTTTCTATTCCGCGAAAGCGCTGCAATATCCGAACTATAAAAAATGTGAAAATTGAATTTGTAAATGAATGTCAAAAAAACTCGTGTGTATTAACTTCGTATCAACCTTAAATTCCAAAATGTACGTTTCTAAATCTAACTTACAATTAGTACTTTTGGATTGGGGTAAAATGAGAAAATTAAATTTATCAGAATGCAGCAGAAATATCAATGAAAGGGCTATAGAAAGGCTGGAAAAGTTTAAGTTAATAAAAAGAAACAGAAGTGCTAATAGTAAAACGTCCAGAGCCGGTAATATCGAACATTTTATTTTTAAATGGAAGAATAATTATTTTTGAAATTTACCGGATTCATTTTTAAAAAAATTTTCAACACTTAAGCAAATAAAATTTTCTGCCCCCCCCCCTGTTTAAAAGTTCTCAAGTTAGATTTGAAAAACGATACTTTTGAGTTTGACTTTAATGCGAAGTGAATAAGGTCGACTTTCTTCCCATTTCTTTCCGAATTCAGTTTCCAAATTTTCGTTCACACTGTTGAGACTGCATGGCTTCCGCGGAATAGAAAAGCCTAGGGCGCGCGACTGTTGGTTCTCGCGCTACGCACTCGGTCTTTGTATTTCCCCCACATTTGTGATTGTGAATTCTCTTTTGTTAAAGCTCCTTCGGCTTTAACGAACACATTCTCATCACGTATCTCGTGCCTCGCACTCGATTTTGTCAAAAATGCGAACTTTTCTACATTATTTTCAACTTTATTATATCAAATGTATATTATATATACTTCTGTACCTCGGTCTGGGGGTGCTCATTCAGATATTGCAAAATAATATACACAGTTTATTTTTCATGATTACTTTAATATTTGTTTCTTAATTTGCATTAAATTTTATTCTCAGCTACCCTGACAAATGTATCATTTCAATAAATTTATATTATTGCAATTCATAATATGCATTGGCATTGAAACATACGTACACTAATTGTCTTGTTCTTATAATTTGAAAAAGCGTATCCCATTTAAAAAAATTGTTATTAAACATTTTATTGCAACTTGTGTCGTTTTTCCATAAATTTAATTTATTTTTAATGTTATTTTTCACGATTTAAACTACGACCAAAAATCGGTCACTTTTTACACCAAAAACAGGTGGAAAAACTGGCACTTTTTCGCGAATTATAGAAAAAATATTTATTCGCAAATAAAGGAGAAATAAATAAATTCACTGGATCAAGCCATCGCATTCACGAATTAAGAAGACCTTAAAAATAGTAGTTGGAAGAGAGTGCATGGGGAGATCCTAGCACGAGTTGCAACCAAAATCTATAGTTTACGTGCATAAAAAGAATAGTTACATGCGTAAAAAGAATATTGACTAATCTAGAATTGTTTCGAACAGGAAATTTTAATAAGGAAACGATGGCAAGAATAGCTGTTGAATTCTCACGATCAGATAGTTTATGAACCTGCTTCGATTTTCCGGAGGTCGCAAGCTTGTTCACCATGGTTATTCTTTTCAGCGAATTGATGAGCTAGGACCAACATCAACCACTACTTGAGATAAATTAATATTATGTAAATTATTCTATAAAAGTAAAATGGACTCTGTGCCGGAAAATTTGGCTGTGTGCCCGGATAATTTTCTGTGTGCCGGAAAATTGGTCTGTGTGTCCCGATAGTTTTATGTGTGCCGGAAAATTGGGCTGTGTGCTCTGATAATTTTCTGTGTGCCGGAAAATTGGGCTGTGTGCCCGGATAATTTTCTGTGTGCTGGAAAATTGGGCTGTGTGCTCGGATAATTTTCTTTGTGACGGAAAATTGGGCTGTGTGCCCGGAAAATTTTCTGTGTGCCCGGATAATTTTCTGCGTGCCGAAAAATTGGGCTGTGTGCCGAAAAAAATTGGCTGTGTGCCCAGATAATTGGCTGTGTGCCGGGAAAATAGGGTTGTGTACCCGCCTAATTGCAATTCAATTAGCGGTATTCTGTCTACTGATTTGGGGTTGGCTGGAGTGCCTCAGGCACAGCACGGCCAAGGACCCTCTGGTGTATCAGCAAGATGAAGCCGTTGATACAGTTGGCCAGACCAGACGAAATTCTTCTAAGTGGTAATGAGAAATTCTGTACTTCAAAAAAATGTCACAAATGAATCTTCGTTCCTTACGACAGGATTCAATTGTATACATTAAAAGTCTGAATTTAGCATTATAAATTAGAACTATAATTTTGATAAAGACTTTAAAGCATATTAGAATAATTTGTACTTTGACAAAGAATTAATGTATTGGAAGTGAGTCAAGAAATTTTGCCAGGGAATCTTCTCAACCGAAAAGTCAAGTTTGTGATTACTACTACTCAGGTGTTGAGTAGGTATATCCGAAAGGTGAAGTTTGTGTTTACTACTACTCAGGTGTTGAGTAGGTATGCCCGAAAGGTCAAGTTTGTGTTTACTACTACTCAGGTGTTGAGTAGGTATGTCCGGAAAGACAAGTTTTGATTTGTCGAGTCACAAGTTCTGGCATTTTGTACTGGTCAAGGAAAACGTGGGCTTTACTTGTGGCAGAGGCTGGACCTTTTAACAGGATCTTTTTGACCTTTAACGGTCATATTCAGTAGTACTGCTGACAGACCGGAAACCCAGAATATTATCCTTCCTATTTCATTTTTTTTCTTCACTGATAATGAGATTTGAGACAATGGGCTCTTGAATCAGAACTGATCACTCTGATAAAAGGGCAACGATTGGACCACAATCACTGTCAGTTTAGTAAATAAAAACTCGATTTTCAGAATGAAGAATTTTCGAAGTGGGAGGTGATCTTGGCGATATTTTCTTGACTCTGTAGAATAAAATGTTTGAATAACATTTTTTCGATTCTGAAATTTGAATAGCTATTATTATAGAGAAATTATCCCTTCTCCTGGCATTACTTGGAAAGTAATGGTTACATTGAAAATTCTTGTAGACTCTGATGAAGTCCAGTTCGATCTCGTGAAACATGTGCCATAATTATACTGAGTCTGACTTCGCTAAACATTAATATGGTTTGTTCTGAGAAAAATGTTGATTCTGGAACAACAACAAAAATTTAATAAGTAAAACGATTAATGAGTATTATTTTAAAGTGTATCCGAAAGAACTCATTAAAGATTAAGAAGAAAATAGGATACCAGTAAATAAGACGAATGGCTCGAAGGAAAATTATTTTATTTTATTTAGGATTGAAATGAACACAGGATTCTGATTTCCTACTGGGAGCCGATGTCATTTTTTAGATGACAGTTGCTCCCCGTGGGACCCTGCGGTGGTTGTTAACCTTTAGTTGTTGATTATATATATAATTAACAAAAAAGGGTAAACAGCAACCGCAGGGTTCCACTGGGAGCAACTCCCATCTAAAAATGACATGGGCTTCCAGTAGAACCGCGGTAAATTACACGTATAGTTATGTCACACGACCGTGAGGTATGGCCTCTCGAACAGCTGGCCTCTGGAAGTGACGTTGTTCGTTGTTGACGTGGTTCGGTAGTCAATCCAGGTCATTGAGAGGACGCGCTGATGGACTGCAGCGTCTTTACAGACGCACCTGTCAATTAGCAGGTTCTCTCGATATCCTGCTACACCTTTTTTCGAGCCACGTTCGTACATCTCTCGCCATACAGGCTCAATTCTTCGGACAATCCTGTTGTTCAGGATAGCTTTAAAGATCTTAAAAGTGTGTTCGAACAAGTTATTGGCCTGTAATTCTTTGGGTTGGACAAGGTTCCTTTTTTCGGTAGGAGTATAGTGCGCCCTAATACCAGCCACGGCGGAATGGGAGTTTCCGATTTCAAATACGAGTTGAATATGCGAGCTAAGTGATAGTGTATGGAAGTAAGCTTCTTCCACCAGAAGTTCTTTATACAATCTGTTCTAGCACCGGAGAAGTTCTTCGTGCATCTAAGTGCTTTTTTCACCATTCCGGCAGTGATTGATGGACATTCCTCCTCAGATTTTATAAGGTTGTCGCAAAATTCCTTGAATCGGATGATATTGTCTGTATCTTCTTTCAACTTTGGTGTTTTCGGGATCTTGTATACCTCTCTGCAAAAACTCTCTACCTCATTGGGCTTGGGTGGATTTTTGACAGAAACAGGGTGTTCACTGAAGAGGATAGATGGGTCCGCGAGAAACTGTTGATTCTCCCTGATCCATCTCTCCCTCTTCTGTATTCTCTTCCTTGCGTGAGATGACACCCGTATTTTGTCAACAATGTGCTGCTTGATTGTCGGCAGCTTTGACTTGTTCAGTGTGTGATTGAAGATCTTTAGTTCTTGAGGGAACTATCGAACCCTTTTCGTGAACGGCCTACCGGATGTTATGTAGCCAATCACACACTGAATACGGGATGCATTCTGTCTTGCCCAGCCAATCTTCTTGTTCAGTTAATACAAGCGTATTTTGGTCTTTTGATCCATCGTCGGTTGTGGCCTTCGATTTGAACTAGCCAATGCTCTTGCTGAACCATAAACTGAACAATTGATTGTCGAGGGGTTGGACTCTTTCGAGGTATCCTTACGGAAGAAGGCATCCATTTCAGTCACATCTTGGGGCTTAGGAGGAACCTGTATGGCAATGTTCCTCCTTGTCCTGAAATCTCTATCATCTCTCAGAAAGTGTCTGCTTTCCGTGGTTGGTCTTAATGTCGCTTCCTCATCTTTACCCACAGCTTGTTTAAGTAGCGTTTGGGGAAGCGCTTTGCATACATATACCCATTTTTCAAGAGGTAGGCGTGTTGATTTCGCAAAAACTGATGCGAAACGTGCTGAAGCTCTGGATGTTTCTGGCACCATAGAGTGTGCATACGCGCCATAAAGCCTCCGCGAACAGGGATAATGCTGGCATCGTAACAGTCTAGCACGTTATCCTTCAGTTGATTCGTCCACAGTGTTATTGTTGTTCCCACGCGTAGCTAGGGAAAGGTTTTGTCCCTCCTTGTAGTGCCCTGCATGCAAGGATAAGGCTGCATAGTCTGAGAGGTCGCCCTGTATCCTGGAGTCATCGTTTAAGACACCTCATCAAATTGCCATTCAGCTTTCGGCACGGTTATTACGCCTTCGCTTAGAGGTTATTTCTTTGGGACCATCACTGGACGATTGTCCGCAACTGCTTATTAATAATTGTAACCATATTCAGCAGAAACCCTTGGTACAGCGATCCTCTATCCGGAATCGGAGGACGCGTTCGGTGGCTTCGTCATAGGCCCTTCGGTTCGATTCTAAAGGAATCGAAGCCCTCTCCTATTTTGCCTCACATTATTGCCTTGAGCTCGTCGACAGAAGCGCTATACGACACCTTGGCGCTGGAGAGACCTATACATACCTGGGCGTGCCACAGAGCCGATATCACTTTAAAATAAATGTTCAAAATATGCCCTAGCAGGGAGATAATTTAAAAAGCTATAATGGTATAATAAACGATCTCAGTATACGGTAAACAATTCCTTGGTAGAAATATTTTCGTCTAGGAAGAGCAGCAAGCGATGATATTTTCAACCGTCTAGAAGGATGTCAATTTTCTTAATTGAATCCTGAAGCGATGTTAAAACAACCCTTAAAATGAACTTAACGGTTTTATCTGCTACGATATATTTTGAGTGTTTATTGTTAATGGATTAGCAATTTAAATGGTTGAACAAAAAAAAATCTCTGATGATTTTGATTGCAAGGAAATGTCGATTTCCCTACTTCAATTTTAAAAATAGGGCGAAACAACCCACATAATAAATTCAATAATTTCATTTTCTAGGACATGTTTCCCACGCCTATTTTCAATTGATTTTTGATCCTAATGGTTCAAATAAAAAGCTTGAGTGAAATTCATTGTGAGGAAATATTTCTTTTCTTGCTTATATCTTGAAGGGATTTTAAAACAACCCTCTAAACTATTTCAACTACATTTTCTGGAGGACTCGAATCAAGATTCAGAATGGTAAATTCTTTTGCAATCACCTATTACCGAAATATAAATCATGGTGTCTTGATGAGTCACATTTCCTTATAATTTTTATTCCTAAAATTGTAGATATAGAAAATCAGATTTAAATATTTGAAATGGAAAATCGAGAAATTCACGAGATGTAATGAGGATATCTTCAGATTTCGTCATAATATCTCAGGGATATCTAGATTTTCGTCCTGATATCATGAAATTAGAAGTACAGGATGCTATCTTCTATTTATCGAACTTTACAGTTCTTCGGAGGTGTACCGATGAATCACCTTAGGGTCCACCATTGATTGAGTTTCAGCTCTATAGTGTATCTAGTTATGCGCGTGAGCATACACAGAAAAAAGTTGCACGCAAAAGTCAGACTACTTCAGGAAAATCATATTCTCATAAATATTACATTTTATATAAAAAAAATTGATCAATTTTGAGAAAGCGCCGATCAAAGAAATTAAAAAATAATAAGAAGCTGTTTCTCTTTACAGCAAGCCGCGATCCGGTTGCCGACAGTCGGTTGCTAGGATGGAGAAGCTGGGCTCGTATGTTTTTTCTGTTTCTTGAAATTATATAATTTTGATAATAAATAGAAGATTAAATTGAGCTGCAGAAATTTCATACCTCAGGATTTAGTTGAGTTGTGAAATTCAAACTATTCCTTATAGCAGCTCAACGTACAGCTACAGAAGAATAAAGAACAGTAACATAAGGAACAACTGTTCGAAAAAATTGAGGGAGGAACACCCAAACATCATGGGAGCGTCGGAATAAAATAGCGATAGTCGAATTAAGGGCAATGACATTTGGGGTTTACCTTCGATATTTCATAGCGATTCGCTATTTAAAATGTACGCTAATGTTAATAACAAACAGAGATTGTGCCCGAGTGATAATAATCAACAGATAGTCCTATTTTAGGTGTTTTGAAATTGAGATAATTGAAAAAGCGAGAAGAGCAACAATCTTGAACACCAAAGGTATGATGCCGCATTCAGGAATATTCGTTTTCTTGTTATCAAACTGAAAATTAGTTACTGTAAGTTTAGATATTTCCATTAAAAGTAGATGTCTCCTTTATTTAAAGATATTGGAATTATACATAATCTATCTGAAAGAATACATTTTTGAAGTAAATAACTTGATCAAAATTACTGATCCACGAGAAGGAATAGGTTATTTAAAGTGGATAAACATTTTACTTAAAGTAACTGAACGTTTTACCTAAGCTAAGCGAACAGATTCCTCAAATAGAATATACTTGCGAATTAGCTCAAAACAAAATCCTCAATAACTCGGGTATGGTTGAGTGTGGCCTGTGGAGCCTGTGGTGTGACAATTTTTTTAATTTGTGCAGTATAGATTAAATGTGTTTCTGGTATCGTTACGAAAATGCAATTGCTATAATGATGATCATCTTGTTGAGTATTGACACTATAGGGATGGAAAGGTTTAGTTTCAAGCCATAGATCTTTGTCTAAATGTACATAACCTTTCATTGGCAAAGGCTGACGAGAATCACGAGTTGATTTAACCTAGTTGAAAAATTATTCCGAATCAATTCAAGACAAGACCAATTCAATTGGATAATCAATCGCCAAAATAGTGTTAAAAATCCGGTAAATTTGGTAACAGATTTAAATCCAATCTTGAATTTTTGAGATGAAATCAGATCAGTTGACAAATCGGTCTCAAATCCCAGGAAATATCATCAGGATCATTTTTGATTTGAGAAATTGCTACACTCTTAACTTCTCTTCGCCTTTATTTTTCGTGACTGAACTAAAGAGATATCTTCCATTTCGATCGATCCCTGTTCTTCAAAAGTGTCATTAATCTCTGATGTTGTGTATCCATCTGCAGAGATTAGTTGAGCAATATGCCCTTCTCTCGTGTAAGACATACACATTTTTTCTCTTGTTCTATTGTGATTCAATTCATCACTTGACAGGGTGAAGATTTGGTTCCCGGAGTTCTCGGTATGAGAGGCCCAATATGCAGAACTAAAATGTGACTCGTCCGAAATCAAGGACGAATGCGTCGCCAAATGTTGTCAAAGGTCAGGTACTTGCTTCTGGTTCATAGGTGAAGCCGGTGTTGGTTCAGAGTCTTTGAATTCAGGGCCATCAGAATAGTTATACCGATTTCCTCACAGCTTGGTTGTCGCTTTACAAGGAGAGCTGACCACGCCGTTAATGGGGTCCCTAAAGGCCGAACACATCAGAGAAATTATAGTTGCACTATTGGCACAACTATTAGAACGACCTGCTTCTGAGCGACCTTGTCTCGGAAAAGTTGAGGTGAGACTTATCATTACTCAACTTTTCATTTATCTGTATGTCTAAGCATAAGATCCACTCCAATACCCTCTTCCCCTGGCCATCCCAAATCTTTATTGCAAACTTCCTCTCTGCAAGCCCCCTTCACTCGCGGACACAGAGGACATGCAGCATCCAATTCATTCGAGGCGGACATCAGCGTTACGGGTACACAACCATATATCAGATGCTCTGTCGTTGGGTCTGCATGACGCCTGTCTGCCTTACGGCCATGTATCGAATCCCCTAAAAACGTATCCACATGAGAAGTAATAGTTACATGACCTGACATCGGATCTTCAAGACCATGTAACCATACCAACGGTCGATGATCCGTCAACAGGGTAAAACCTAGACCAAAGAGATAGGGTCTAAAATGTTGGACATTAAAGACGATAGTGAGCAGTTCTTTTTCTATTGTTATAGTTTTCCTTTTGACTGAATTCTATACTCTAGAGGAAAATCAAGGTTACTCTAGATTTTAATCATAATTAGCATCGCCCGTTTTCTTTTGTAGTAAAGAATAAATATTCACTTCGAATATTTTTTGAAGTACAGAACTTCTCACTACCAATTAAAAAGAATTTTGTATTGTCTGGCCACCTAGATCAACGGCTTCATCTTCCTGCTCAGGAGGTACACCAGAGGGTCCTTAGCCGTGTATTGCCTCAGACAGTCCAGCCAGGCCCAGATCAGAAGACAGAGTACCGCTAATTAAATTGCAATGAACCGGGTACACAACCCTTTTTCCGGCACACAGACAACTATCCGGGCACACTGCCCAATTTTCCGACACACCGAAAATTATCCTAACTAACAAAACAATATTTAAATTAATTTTTATCTCTAGCGAAACTAGATTTATAACATTGTGGACAGTCCTTCACAGAATGCCCAAGTTCCTTATATTTTAATCATATTTGAACCAATAATTATCTGTTCAGAGCTAATCTCTGTACGCAAGTGAGCTACTCCTTATACACAAATGAGCTATATTTTTTACGCACGTAAACTATTCTTTTTATTCAAGTAAAATATTCTTTGTAAACATTTCAAGTTCAAGGAGTGCATGAAGCTTGCAATGTAAGTATGTGTTAGTACTAGTTGAATATACCAGTGTAGATGTTTCTAAAAATTGCAGAATATAATGGCAATCTAACCTAAAAATGAATATTTTTATATTAGTATAAAGTCTTTATACATAAAATATAGAATTCCTTACTTACGCGATCCATATATCATTATAATAACACTGGTTTACAAAAAAAAGTGAGGACTATTTGACAAGACCATTTTATCCTTATGTATTTTGACGCGCTGAATACGAATCCGAGGTCTATTTACCTTTATGACTGACACAGTTGCTTAACATCTACAATGCCCCTATCCCCTGTATGTCATGGTAGAACTACCCTTTCAGTCGGAAAATTACTTCCATTCAGGAGCTCTGGAATTCGTTCCCAGAGCTCGTACCAATCGCTTCAGAGTACCTACTCACCGCCTCCACAAGGATGTTAAGATCCTCTTTCGAGGAAGCAAAGAGTTTAAATTCGTCCATGTATAAAAGGTGGTTGACCTTATATACTTTTCTGTTTGGAGGGCCACATATGTATCCAGAGCTTTTACCTCGGAGCACAATAGATAGAGGCACATCGGCCATTAAATTCTGTTTGCCAGGTAGATGCTCTACTTTTATCTTGTAATCTTGAATTGCCAGAATCGATCTTGTGAGGAAAACATTGACAAATTTACAGGTCTTTAGAAAAGCCAATGCAAAGTGATCCGTTCTATTAATTACCTCTGCCCCGTGTAGATATGTACGAAACTTTTGTAAGGCGCACTCGATAGCTAAACGCTCCTTCGCGGTTGTGAAATAGGCAAGTTCTGGACCTTTCAGAGTTCGACTTGCTAGCGTGATAATCTCCTTTTGAGATTTATCATTTAACTGATAAAGTAATGCGCCGAGAGCAGAATTACTTGCATCCGTCTCTAAATAAAATATCATTTCTTTGGGTCTCGAAAGTATAAGATGATCGAAGTACTGAACAATTATTTAATTCATTTGAAACTCTCTTGCGCTTCTTCGTACTACTTCCAAGGTATTCCTTTTCTTAACAGCTTCAATAAAGAAACAGTTTCTGCCGTGTGTTTATCGCTGAACTTTGAGTAAAAGTTTATTATACACAAAAATCCTCTTAACTGGTTCATGTTTTTTGGCGCTGGAAAGTCATGAATGCAGCTCACTTTTTCTCGACCTTGTTTCACTCCGTCCGTTGTCCGAATAAATCCGAAAAATTTAGTTTCTTTTTTGAAGGAATGAGATTTTTCCAGATTTACTCTACAATTATTTTCCTATAATCTTTCTAAAATCTCATTTACGTGTTCTAAGTGTTGTTCATGATTCTCCGAAGTGATAAGAGTGTCGTCGACGAAAGTAATTATTTTTTTACCGAGTATGATTAAAGCGTGATCTAAGCCGCGTACTAGCGCTGCGGTATTCGTTTTTAATCCGAGAGGTACTACTTTAAACTCGTAGCTTCGACCTCGGTATTGGAAGGAGGTGTACTGTCGTGCATTTGGGTGCAAAAGCACCTGCCAAATGGTGCTAGTCGTGACCAAATTTGACATGATATTCATGCCTTTGCATTTTTCAAAAACTATTTCCGCAGGCTCCGGGCACTCCCAGTCTTCAATGAGAATCTCGTTCAATTTACTCGCGTCTACACATAAACGAATCATGTGATCATTTTTGATTACTGGCACGATTGGATTTATATAAGGACTGTTGGATCGTTGAATAATTGCTAATAAATGTTTTCTCTAATCTGCTTTTTCAAAAAGTGTGATCTTCAACCTTCGAGGAAATATTCATAAAACTTCAGTATAAGATATAAATTATTAGGGCCGTTGTTAGGCTTTGAAAGCAGTAGAAATAGTGAAAATGGATAACTTCGTGGTTAAAATCTTGAATGACAAAAATTTGGGTTTACCCATGTAATTACATAAGGACTTCAAAGATGATGCATCCCAATACATATATATATATATATTTTCGGTTTTGGTTTCTATTCCTTTGGAATAGAACTGAAGGGCCTATGACAAAGCTACCGAACGCGTCCTCGGGTTGCGGATGGAGGGTCCCTGTACCACGGGTTTCTGCTGAATATGGTAACAATAATTAATAAGCAGTCGCAGACAATTCTACAGGGATGGTCCCGAAGGAATAACCCCTAAACGGAGGCGTAGCAACTGTTCCGAAAGCTGAATGGCACCTGAGTGAGGTGTCTCAAATGGTGACTCTGGGATATACCGGGCGACCTCTCAGAGTATGCAGCCTTATCATTGCACGCGGGGCTCAACGAGGATGGACCAACCCTTTCCCTAGCTGCTCATGGGAACAACAATGACACCACCAAAACACCAAAAAGTTGTAGATGCGGTTCAAAATGATCGAACGCGCAGAGCACCCGACAATGGGTTAAAAGAGTTTAAGTATTTGGGATATACCTTGCAAACAAATGGAGATCATAGAGCTCATATAAGAGAAAGGATAAAAGAGTAGCAGGGGTAATGAAACAGATATGGAGAATAGGAAAAAAAGGTTAACAAAAAATTGGAGAAGGAGAATGTGGTTATTTGATACGCTGGTATGGCCGGTATTACGTTATGGAGCAGAGATATAGGGATGGAAAGAAAGGAAAGGGATTAAGAGTTTACAAGAAAGGTATATAAGGTGAACGCTGGGGGTAGACTGGAGGACGCCGTGATATATGGTGAGAGAAGAAGCGCGAAGGGATAAATTGAGTAAAAGAGCAGAAAAGAGGGCATGGAGTTTTGAAACGAAGCTGAGGGAGTGAAAGGGAGGGGAGTTTGCGAGAAAGTGTTTAATGGAGGTAGAAGAAAGGAGAGGGAGGACAATGGAATTAAAGAGATGGGAAGAAAAGAGGAGAGAGTTCTTTAAGAGATATAGAAGACGGGACTGGAGTAAACTATGAAGAAGTGGAAAAAAAGGAGAGGAAAAGACAATTAATACAAATATGGGAGATGACTGAGGAATCCAAATATAATCAATGGTATAAGATGATAAAAAAAGAAGGGATACCAAAGTATTTAGAAAAGGGATAAGGAGAGAAATGATGGACCAGAATAGCAAGATTTAGATTGAGAAACGAAGTAAGGGAAGGTATGTGTTGGGAAAAGAAAGAGAACAGGAAGTGCAGAATCTGTGAATGGGAAGAGGAAGCACGGGAGCATGTATGGCAAGAATGTAGGAGAGGTATGGAAGATAAAGGAAGCTGGCAAGAGAATGTGATAAAGATTCTAGGAGAGGAGTGGGAAAATGGAGGTACAAGAGAAGTGAAAGAAAAAGGAAACGGAACTCGCTTAAACTATAAGCGTAAAGATTTGTAAGTAATGAATATGGAAGAATATAAGTAGATTAAGATTCGATTGCGTTATCGCTGTCTCTCTCTCTCTCTCTCTCATACTCTCGTTTTCTATCACTCGCACACTCGATCGCTAACACGTCCCAAATAGCGCTATCGTCAAAAATAGAAGTAAGGTTCCAGATATAAGATATTGTGCATATAGGTGTAAATAACTGTAAATGGTAAGGATAAGATTTATAAAATATGTTGGCAGAAGTATTGTGAGGAATGGAAGTCATGTATATCCTTAAGAGACACATTATGAATAAAGAAAAAGAAGATAAATTCTTAAAATTATGATAAATTTCGAAATTTTGATGAGTTTCTAAAATTTTGTCAAATTCCCATAAAGATGATAAATGTCAAGAAATTTATGAACATTTTCGAAATTTTGATGAATTAATTTTTTTTTGATCTACCAAAATTTCTTAAAATATTCTGAAGTTTTACGAATTGTCATACATTACCAACAATTTAAAAAACTTTTAAAATTTGGATAAACTTTTAAAATGTTGATAAATTTAAAAATGTATAGTTTTTAAAATTCTGATAAATTTTAAAAATTGAGGAATTTCCAAATTTCTTCTGAATTCCTAAAACTTTGTTAAATTTCCATAATTTTGATAAATTTCTCAAAATGTATCAAAATTTGGATGAATTTATCAAATTTTAGTGAATTTCTAAGATATTCAAGAAATTTTAATAAACTTGAGAAAATTTTCACAATTGTTATAAATGGCCAAAATTATCAACATTTGAATAAGTTCCCAAAATGTCCAAAAATATTCTAAATGTAGATAAATTGTTAAAATTTTTATAAATTGTTAACATTTTGATAAATTCTTGAAATTTTAATAAATCTTCAAAATTTTGATGAATTTGCAAAATTTTGTTAATTTTCCATAATCCTGATAAATTTCTAGAAATTTATCAAAATTTTGGGATTCACTTTCTTCCCTAGGGCAAAAAGAAGATGACGTAGCACATAATGGATTTTCACTGTCAGCTGATGTATCTCAGCGTGTTCGGTAATTTTCGGCAACGTTCGCTATGCCTATCGGTAGCCCAGACGAGTCATTCGTTGAATTTATAATTATTGTTGTAAAATTCGTAAATTCGGTTTGATTGCGGGTTAAATGCGGGTTGTCGGGTTGCTTACGTGTAAGCGGGCCAACCCGCAAACCCTTCCGGATACCTAATATCCTAATTACATTTGAAATTAGAGGACCGAAGTCGTTAGACGAATATAATATCAGTAACAGATTGCTAGTCTTGTTTCTAAAGCCATATACTGTATGTCGCTCAAATGGTTTTGAACATATTTTTCATTAAGTCTATGTATATGTTCTTATGATGTGCGAAAGGTTTCGTAAGGGTGTTTAGCTGGTCGCTTACCGCTGGCAATTATTTTAAATATAAACGCATTATTCACTTAATGCGAATCGCTATCATCTCATGTCAAGATTGCATGGCATGTATTAAACTTAGAGAATATCTATTCAGATTTCCCATAAATCAGCTCATTGATGGGTTCTATGAACAGCGATCTTCTGAATTGTCCCGGACAGTCTTAAGGTCGTTAGCGCAATATATAATTAGTAATAGGATGCTAGGTTTTTCCAAAGTCATAGACTAATCGACTGCCTGCCTAAATGTTTTTACAAATATATTTCAGTAAGTATATGTTGCTGGTATCGTCTTTGATGACTATGTGACATGTATTGAACTTGGAGAATATCAATCTGGATTTCCCATGCGTCAGCATTTTGATGGGTTCCATGAACAGCGATCAGTCGATTTGTTCCGCATAATTGATAATATAATAACGTTTGAAATGAGGGATGTAAATTTGTTAACCGAATATAATATCAGTACAATGGTCGTAGGTTTTTCTTAAGGCGTAGTATCATTGACTGCCTGCTTACATGTTTTTGCATATAGTTTTCAGTATGTATATACAGGTTCTTCTTAAGTTCGATATAGATACGTTAGGTTGTTTAGCAGGTCGCTCGTCGCTGGCAGTTATTATTGATTAAAAATGATATAATTACTGCATGCAAATCGCTGTTATCTTCGCTGAAGACTGCATGACATCTATTGAACTTAGAGAATATATTCCCGGTACGTTAGCATATTGATGGTTCTGTTAAACAGAGATCAGTGGATTTGGTGCGCATATGTGAGAATATAATTACGTTTGAAAGTAGAGATTTAATGTCGTTAGCGGAATATAATACCAGTACTAGGCTGCCATGTTTTTCTAAATTCATAGAATCATTGACTACCTGCTTGAACGTTTTTACACATATTTTTCAGTAAGTATATATAGGTTCACATTAGGGCCGAATTGGGTATGAAAGGGTGTTTAACAGGTCGCCGACCGCTAGCACTTATTCTAATTATAAACGCCATAATCACTTAATGCAAAGCGCTATCATCTTCTTTGAAGATTGCATGACATGTATTGAACTTGGGGAATATCATTGCGGATTCCCCCAAGTTCTATTGAAAACGTTGATTATATGGGCGTTCTTGTGTTCTTTGTACTAAATAAGTTTCACTGTTCTGCACTTTCTTTTATTTGTCGTTTCGAAGCTTTTCATTTTGCGACCTGATAAACACCGCTTTATGTACTATTCCTCCCACGAATTTACTCAAGGTTAAAAATGAAAAAATTGGTATTAAACGTCTCAGGAGACTGTCCTCTATTAATCTCATTAAACAAAATCTGATTATTTCGCGGATCCGATAAACACCGCTTAATTTATAAATGCGAGCCAATAAACACCGTTCAATCTATGAAAAAATTTAATCTCTCAAAAGCTTGGTTTATTATTGTTTTTTCAACTTTTGAAAACGTTGATTAGATTGACGTTCTTGTGTTCTTCAGGCTAAATACGTTTCACTGTTCAACATTTTCTTTTACGTGTCGTTTTGATGCTTTTAATTTGACGATCTGATAAACACCATCTTATGTATTTTTCCTCCCACGCATTTACTGAAAGTTTAAAAACAAAAAAATTGGTAGTAAACGTCTCAGGAGACTGTCCTGTAATAATCCCATTAAACAAATTCTCATTATTTCCGATTAACACCGTTTAATGTATGAATGCGACCTAATAAACACTGTTAAATCTATGAAAAAAATTAATCTCTCAAAAGCTTTGTTTATTATGGTTTTTTCAGCTTTTGAAAAAGTTGATTAGATTGGCGTTCTTGTGTTCTTCATGCTAAATACGTCTCACTGTTCAACATTTTCTTTTACGTGTCGTTTTGATGCTTTTAATTGGACGATCTGATAAACACCATTTTATGTATAGTTTGTATAATTGTAATGGTACCTTTGATTATCAGGACTGGTGTTGGAACATCAATCGAATTCTCTATCTGATCATCAGTAAGTGTATCCTGAAATGAAATGATTTTATTAATTATAAAGAAAATATTTTTATAGATTTATACTTTTGACTTTTTTATTAAAAAGAAGAACTTGGTATTATATATATATATATGTTTTGTAAATAAGTTACCACTATATAGGCAATTAAAAATCAGTTTCTACTAGGAATACAATAGTATACTCACGACTTAAGCAACAGGTCTTCTTCTTCGTCAAAGTAATTCGTTAACAGTAAAAATACTGCTAAAATTAGTGGCTTGTCTCAACGCAATAAATCAGATGCTTTTTTTGATTCTTTCAAAACTTTTCTTATGTTTTTGATTCTTTTTTTAACTTCATCTGTGGTCTTTTTACAATTTATGTGTGTAATGTAATGCGAAAGCATAAATGTATGAATGGCTGAATGCAGTGACAAATTTTGGTTCCAAATGTCATCAACGTCCTTTCCGAGTACACTGGATGCATGCTAAATGAAATATCTTGTTTCTTTCAATAATGGCCATTCATTTAAGGTGCACAAGATCAAATCTTGCCGGCTATTAATATCGGCTCTTGATAAATGAATTGTTTCCATTAGATAATTCCTTATTAAGACCTCATCTCGATTAGCTGCAATTTTTAAGGCCTCGTCGAACAGCCACTTCTTTGCTAACTCTAGATCTTTCATAGTTTTGCCAGGGAGGAGTGGCACTGTGTATGCAACACATCCGTATTCATCCAGAGTGGTGTATTTCTTCGCTTTTTTTGAACGTGGGTTTACAGCTTCAACCTCATCTGCAGCTGGTCTTTTCTTCTCTTTCATTTTAAGGCAGCAGTAAACCCTGTTATAAATTTGTAGACGTAAGGTTTCGAAGCCATTTGTTCCAACGACAGTATTTCCAATTTTGTGTTTGTATGACGCAGGATACTTTCTGATGATTTGTCGAGCGACTTGTTTTTCGGCACTCCTCGTAGTGTCTTTCATAGTATCCACAAGATACGCAGCTAATGTCCAAACCATGCTTTGACGAACATCAGCTGTCGGAATTTTTCCTCTATTGCATGCATTGAGCAGTTTTTCTGGAAATTTTGCCCATTGCAAAATTTCGATTGAAGAACGTGGATTGCTTCTTGGATTTTGAGCGTTGAAATCGCTTTCTGTGAAAAGTATGCATTTGAAATTAATGGGTAATTACATCAAAGTCATTGAGTTTAATTTCGGTATTTTGAAGAGATAATACGTAACAAAAATTACTTTTCCATCTTCATGAAGTTCATCCACTAGAGCTCTTTTCCTTCTTCAATAACCATTAGATTTGACCACTTTTTTTTTGAAGGGGTAGATGGAGTGAAAGAATCACCTTCTTGGTGTTGAGTGGATGGAGTCAAATCTTCTAAGAGGATGTAGAGAACGTCATCGTCAGGTATTTCAGTACCACATTCTGCTAGAACTACCTGAAATTTAGATTAAAAAGAATGAGTTGAAAATATAATGACCTATAAAATTAATTTCCATTCACAATTTTAAGACTAATCAAACAAACTTACTGTATATTTTTCTGCAATTAGCTTGAAGCGCTCCTTTCCTTGAGAAATAATTTCAGCCAATGATTGACACGTGACTAAAATCGCTCGTTTTCTGTCTTCACTGACTAGTCGAAATATCGGTATTTTACTAAAATAAATCAAATGTAACATCAAAATTTAATATAAATAGTACAAATAATACATATAATTAGTATTTTGAAAACGATTAATACTTTTGTGTCCATTATCGAAGACTTTTCCTAGAATTTTCAGTTGCAGTCATCATGCATGTTGAACAACCAAACCATATCTTAATTTAACACAAGGTGTACTGCCCAAAACATAAATGTGAAGAGAAGAGTGGCTCAATAAATCTTTTATACTTAGACATTCATGAAATTTAATAGGTTGTAATTGATAAGAACGAATCAAGGGATTGAAAGTAGTAATGCATTTTTCCATAACAACATAAATATTCTCGTTAAGATCAGATAAAATAAGAGAAATTCTACCTATTTCAACTTGAAACTGATAAGAATCTTGTCATGAATTTATAAACAAGAAGAATAATTTTCTTAAAAAAAGTCAATTTTCAAAATTGTTAGATTTTCAACTGAAAAAATTAATTTTGAACCAAAAATGGAATAGTGAAATTTTCAGATAAAAAAATTAAATATTTCACAATATAGTTTAATTTGAAACAAAATAAGTAAATTTGGAACTAATAAAGAAAACATTTTCAACCAAAAATGGAATATTTGAATTTTCCAACAAAAAAATTAATTTTCAAATGTAAAAAAAGAGAATTTTGTAATAGAATATTCAAATTTTCAGCTATAGATATGAAATTTCGACTAAAGTAATAAATCTTCAACCAAAAAATTACTTTTTAACAAAATAGTATACCTCTGAACCAAAAAAAATTATTTTTATATTAAATAACTTTGAACCAAGCAAATATTTTAATATTAAATAAAAAACTGTTGAATTCAAACAAAAAAGGCAAAGTTTGAATGAATTACTTAATTTTTAAGTTCGAATATTAATTTTCAACTAAAAAAAAAATAACCAGAAACGAAATAGTTCAATTTTCAATTAAAAAATAATTGTTGACTATAAGAAAGGGGTTTATACAAAATACTTTATTTTCCAATCAAAGAAATAAATTTTCAACCAAAATAAATGACTTTGTAAACAAGAAGAATAATTTTCTGAAAAAAGTCAATTTTCAAACACATAGTTGAATTTTCAACTAAAAAGATCAATTTTTAAGAGAATAAAAAAGAATTTTCAAAAACTTAGTCAAATTTTGAACGAAACTAATGAATTTTCAAATAAAAACTTAATTTAAAAAATATATATATTTTTTTTTTTCAAAAAATTTGTTAAATTTTTAAGAAAGTAGTTAAATTTTTAACCAAATAAATGAATTTTCAACCAAAATAAATGAATTTATAAACAAGAAGAATATTTTTCATAAAAAAAGTCAATTTGCAAAATTTTTAGATTTTCAACTAAAAAAATTCATTTTGAACCAAAAATGGAACAGAAACTTTCAGATGAAAAAATTAAATTTCCAACAATATAGTTCAACTTGGAACAAAATATGTAAATTTTGAAGTAAAAAAGAAAACATTTTCAACCGAAAATGGAACAGTCCAATTTTCCGACAAAGAAATTAATTTTCAACCAAAAAAAAAACGAATTTTGCAATAGAATGGTTAGATTTTCAGTCATAGAGATGAAATTTCGACTTAATTGATTAATCTTCAAACAAAAAGAAAAAAAGATTTTTATAATAAATAACTTTGAACCAAACAAATATTTTAATACTAAATATGAAACAGTTGAATTAAAAAAAAAAGGCAAATTTTGAATATATTACTTAATTTTTAAGTTTGAAAATTAATTTTCAACTAAAAAAAAAAAAGAAATTTCTTCCCAAAAATGAAATATTTCAATTTTCAGTTGAAAAATAATTGTTGACTAAAAAAAGGAGGTTCGAACAAAATACTTAAATTTTCAACCAAAACTAATGAATTTTAAACTAAAAAATTAATATTGACACAAAAAAAAATATTTTCAAAAAAGTAGTTAAATTTTTAACCAAAGAAATGAATTTTCAACAAAAATAAATGAATTTGCAAAGAAGAAGAATAATTTTCTAAAAAAAAGTAAATTTTCAAACACATAGTTGAATTTTCAACTAAAAAGATCAATTTTCGAGAGAAGAAAAACGAATAAAAAAAAATTAGTCAAATTTTAAACCAAAAATGAAATAGTTCAACCAAAAAGATTAGTTTTTAAACAAGAAGATTAATTTTCTACTAGAAAGACAAATTTTCAACAAAATACATACATTTACAACTAAAGATTTGAAGTCCTGACTAAAGAAAGCCAAATTTTCTACTAAAAGAATTTCCAACAACATAGTTAAATTTACAACAAAATGAGTAAATTTTGAAATAAGAAAGAAAACATTTTCAACAAAAAAAAAATTAGTTAGAAACAAAAAAAGCGAATTTTTCAATAGAACATTTAAATTTTCAGGCGTAGAGATGAAATTTCTACTAAATTAATGAATCTTCAACCAAAAAATTACTTTTCAACAAAATAGTATACCTCTGAACCAAAAAAAAAAAAGATTTTCATATTAAATAACTTTGAACCAAACAACATTCAACAGCCTAATCCGTAACTTTCTATATTTTTCATAAACAAATCATAGCAGACATTCAATACCTCGAAAAAGTTGCGACATTATTTTTTAAATCACACACACAATTATTCATCCTTTGAAACACTTCGTTCGAAAAAACCTGATAATAAAATGAACTTTCACATATAAGGAAGCAATTCCTAGTTCATTTTCATGCAATATAATATTTTATATTTGTACAAAATAATATATTTCAAATAACATAAAATTGTTGTAAAAACATCCTAATGGACCAAATTCATTAAATAAAATTTTATATAAAAGTTTAGCTAAGAATCAATCTTACTTTTCAAACAATATTCACACAATAATAACAGAGGTATTTAACCGATTGTAGTGATACATAATTAATGGAAAGTTTACGAAACTTAATTTAAAAAAGGCTATTTATATCACATTATTTAGCAACTATTCTGAGACAGGGATGGAAAGAGCAACAGGCGTGGTAAAAATTAAATTAATTCTTAATTTTTAATCATTTTCAATTATGCATATAAAGCATTAATTTGATTAATTTTATTCTATTTTAATTTGAACTCTGCGTAATTATTATTATATACAGGTTTACGGGACATGAGGGGAAAAATTATTAATGTAATTAATTCAATTCAAAGTAATATTTTTAATAACATAAAATCAGTCTAAAATGGCTTAATGCATCAAAATTTATTGAAGAAACCTTTATTTAAGAAAAGACAAATTTTCAACTGAACAGTTTGAGAAATGGATATGATGCTATTTTCGAAAAAATTTAACTAAATAGTGGAATTTCTAAATCATAAAAATATCAATTTATAACCAACAATGTTGCAGTTACATTTTCATTTAAAACAATTACATTTGAAATAAAAAAATCCACAAAACAGTTGAATTTTCCGCCCAAAAAATATGAATAAAGTTCAATTTTAACCAATCAGTTAAATCTTCAACAAAATAATCCAATTTTCAGGTTAAAAAATTAATTTTCATCAAGAAGAAAACGAATTTTAAGTAAATTACATAAATTTTCAACTGAATAGTTTGAACAATGAATGTGATGGGAAAAAGTTAATTTTGAACCAAACAGTTAAATTTTCAACAAAATAGTTAAATTTTCAATTAAAAAAATGATTTTCGTTTTTAAAAAACGATTTTTCTACACAGATGATTACTTTTCTACTAAAAAAAAACGAATTTTCAACAAATTAGATACATTTTCAACTAAATAGTTTAAACAATGGATATGATGCTAGTTTCTAAACAAATTAAACTTAATAGTGGAATTTCTAAACTATATAAACGATCAATTTATAACCAAAGATGTTTTAGTAAAATTTTCATTCAAGAAAATTAATTTTAAATTTAAAAAGGAATTCTGCAAAACATTTGAATTTTCAAACCAACAATATGAATAAAGTTCATTTTCAACCAATCACTTAAATGTGAAATAAAAGAATCCAATCTTCAGTAAAAAAAAAAATAATTTTCATCAAAAATAAAATGAATTTTCAACACAGAAGATTTTTTTTCAACCAGAAAGACGAATTTCCAACAAATTACAAAAATTTGCAACTAAATAGTTTGAACAGTGGATGTGATGCTAGTTTCTGATAAGTTTTAATTGATAAAATAACAATTTAATTTTCGACCAAAAAAGCCGAATTTTTAATAATATAAAACAATTTTCAACCAAATAGTTGAATTTGCAACCAAGAAGATTACCTTTCTACCAAAAATATGATGCTGGTTTCTAAAAAATTTCAACTAAATAGTGGAACTTTTCATCAAAAAGATTATTTTCAACCATAAATGGTGTAGTTAAATTTGCATTAAAGAGAATTAAATTTCATTACAAAAACGAATTTTTTCTAAAAAACAGTTCAATTATGTACTAAACTTTCTACAAACCGGTTAAATTTTCAATCCAGAATATATATTTTCAACTTGCAACTAACTCGAACTCCTAACTAAAAAAGATAAAAATTTTCATCAAAAAGAAAACGAATTTTCAACACAGAAAATTTATTTTCTACCAGGAAGACGAATTTTCAACAAATTACATAAATTTTCAACTAAATAGTTTGGACAATGGATTTGATGCAAACCAATCCATTTATGATTGAAAAAATAATTTGTAAGTTGATAAAAACTTCCAAAATCTTAGAACAAAAAATAAATTTTCGAAGATTGAAAAAAAAATTTCGAAGCTTTTTAGGAAGTTTGAAAGGCTTCAAGTAAATAACAAACATTTCTTAAGATTCATGGGGAAATTTGTAATGACATTCTATTTAAAAAAATAAATTTAGAAAGAGAATTTAGAAATGTATCGAAAATTTTTAAAATATTTCTGCAAATGTCGAAAATATGTGAAAGATTTAAGGGCATTTTATTCAATTTTTAGAATATTTTCCTGAAAAATTAAACTTTTTCGACAGTTTTGAAATCATCCAGAAAAATTTTGATTTTTTCAAGAAACTGAGGAAAATGATATATTTATATGAACTTAAAAACAAGTGAAGAAATAATCTTAAAAAAGAAATGTTTTCGAAATTTTCATTTTGTATTTAAAATTATTTATACCCTAAAATTATAATTTTAGTGACGTTTTATGTTTTATGACCGAAAAATCATTATTGTTGAAAAATTGAATTATTTAGTTGAAAATTCGACTATTTTGTTTTTAAATTAATCTGTTTTTATTTATAATTTTACTTTTTTTTTGGTAAAAATGCAATTGGTTGAAAATTATTCTTTTTTGACTAAAGATTCATCATTTCAGTTGAGAATTCATCTCTTTGTTAGAAAATCTCTAGTTGAAAATCCGTCTATTTTGGTAGAAAATAAATATTCTTGGTACAAAATTCATCTAATTAGTTGAAAATTCATATTTTTGTGTTAAAAAATTGAACTGTTTTGTATAAAATTCATCTCGTTTGGAAAAAATTTCACCCTTTTTGGTGAAAAATGCCACCGGTAACATTTAATTTTATTGTTGTTTCAGATTCAGCTATTTTTTTTTAATTCTTTTTTTTTTGAATGAATTAAAATGTTTTTTATTCAAAATTGAAATCCGCTTTGGATCCGATATCATTTATGTATTACATTTTTCGTTGATAATATACTTCGAAATACAAACTATACAAGTATGAAAAAGTTGCTTTTCATAAACTCGAATTAAATTAAAAACTACATTTTTAATATTTAAACTGACGAAAATTCAGATTGCTGGATAAATTATTTCAAATTTTTTGAGAAGAAGATTGATTTTTCAACTGGAGTAGATATAATTTTACACCAAAAAGATGAAATTCTGACAAAGGGGTTTACCTTCCAACCAAATAGTTTTAATTTGTAACCAAAAATATGAATTTTCATCAGAATTAGTTTTCAACCAGAAAGATGAATTTTTAAACAGGAAGAATACTTTTCTACCAAAAAGATGATTTTTCAATAAAAGAATTAATTTTCAACGAAATAGTTGAATCTTCAAAACAAAAAATTTTTTTAACAAAATAGTTGAATTTTAAACTGGAAAATATCAATTTTGAACCAAAAATGAAGTAGTTAAATTTTCAGTAAAAAAAAATTTATTTTTAACCAAGTTGAAGAGCTTACAACTAGAACGATGAATCTTCAACTGGAATAGTTAAATCTTAAGAAGAAAGATGAATTTTAAACTAAAATGATGACTTATTAACTGGAATAGTCTAATTTTCAGCTAAAAAGATAAATTGTCAACTAAGAAGATTAACTCCTACCAAAAAAGATATATTTTCATCGAAATACACGAATTTTAAACTAAAATAGATGAATTTTCAATAAAAAAAAAATATTTTTGAAAGCAATATTTACATTTTCAAAAAAAGTGATGAAATTGCAACTAAAATGATGAATGTTCAATTGCAATAGTTCAATTTTAAACCAAAAGTTAAAAAAATAT